>JAOWBR010156555.1:0-12785 GCA_028571145.1 Dionaea muscipula
CAAACAGTAACTTATTTGAGAAAGTTCTTGTACGTAGGCTTCTGGGTCTTCACTATCCGAGTCCGAGTCTCCCCATGCTGCTGCGGCAGCCACCATTATTGCTTTTTGCATGCTCTTTGATCCAAAATTCTTCTTGTAAGTCGGCTTCTCATCCTTCTCGATCTCCTCTCTCCAAGTTGGGCATTCCTTGATCATGTGTCCCGATTTCTTGCATTTGTAGGAAAGATCATCTTTCTTGCTCAAGTTATGTAGTTTGGAGCTAGAGGACCGTGATTTCCCTTTTGGGTTGTTTCTTTTATTGAACTTAAAACTTTTGAATCCTCTTTTGAAAGTTCTGATCATCATGGCCATATCTTTAGGATCTGTATCTTCACTCTTGGATTCTTCCTCAACTTGTAGAGCAATATATTTTTCCTTCTTGAAAAACAAGATTGGCTCTTCTTCTTTGAGAGTAACTTCGTGTGTAAGCAATGATCCTATGAGTGTGTCTACTTTCATGGTTTTCAAGTCTTTTGCTTCTTGTATTGTCGTGACCTTGGGTCACCAAACCTTGGGTAGAATCCTTAAAATCTTCTTCACTCTTTCTTCATGCATATAGGTCTTGCCATATCCTTGTAACCCATTTATGATCTCAGTAAATTGGACATACATGTCAGTAATTCTTTCACCTTCTTTCATGCTGAATATCTCATACTTATGAACAAGGATTTCAATCTTTGATTCCTTCACTTGGTCGTTGCCTTCATATTTGTTCTTCAAACTGTCCCGAATCTCCTTTACGGTCTTGTAAGTAAAAACTTGGTTGAACTCATCTTCGGATAAGGCACACTTTAACAAGTTCTTAGCTTTAGCATTCTTTTCAGCCTTCTTTATGTCATCTTTAGTCCACTGAGATTTTGACTTCTTTACCTTTTCATAATCCTCAATCTTGATTGGTTCATTCTTCACGATCTTCCATACTTCATAATCCACAGATTTTATGAAGTCCTTCATTCTGCTCTTCCAGAAGTTTTAAGCATTGCCATTGAACATTGGTGGTCTTGTGTAGGAGTGTCCTTCTTGGATATATCCCATGATCCACTCTCGGGTTGTTAAACATGTGCTTGAGAAAGACTAGTTCTGATTCCAATTATTAGTATCCAAGAGAACACCATGAGGGGGGTGGATTGGTGTTATTAAAAATTATGCCAATTTAAAACTTATATGCAGTTTCTGTGAGAGGTGGACTCCTGCGAAATAGAGGTCGACTCCTCTGTTAAAGCAGATTGTGACTTAAAGCAAATAAGAATCAATCAATCAACCAATTCAATAGGAGTCATCTGGAAAACGAATTTTCCCAATAATATGAACATGTAATAATTACAACTCGATGATAGCAATGACTCTCTATCACCTAAACTTGATATAGGCAATGACTCTCCTATACCCACTCGATAAAGGCAATTACTCTCCTTTACCCAAACTCAATGATGACAATGACTCTCCAACACCCAACTCGATGAAGGCAATTACTCTCTTCCACCCAACCTAAGATGGCAGTGACTCTCCACCTAGGTAACTCGAAATCCCACTAAAGATTCCCGCAAAAACAGTAACAAGAATGAATGTAGGTGAATGCCTCTCTAGACTAGGCTAATAATCAATATCAACCAACTATGGAATGCAAACACTTATCTATGGAACTAAATCTGTCTTCCAAAGGATCAATGTGAGAAAATCAGTAGGAAAACAGTTGAGAATATTATTTGCAAAACCAGAACTTGCTTTGCACTGCACTTTCTTGCTCAATGAAAAATCAGTCTTTGGAATTCGTGTGTAGTGCGTGCAGAGCAAGGTGATTGATGCAATCATCTTATAGATGATGTTTTCATGTAAAACAATGCATAAAATCATTCATACGATATCCAAGAAAGATTGCATTAAAGATTTTGGAAAGATATGAAATATTTTTCATTAAAACCAAAATTTTCCAAAAATAAATTATCTTTTTCAAATCTTCTGTAAATCTCTTTATTTACTGATATTCAGTCATGAAAAATCTTCCAAGATAGATTGAAAATCATTTCAAAGCAGATTGGATAAGATTTAAATCATGAGAGACAGATTTGGAAAACTCAAAATTGAAACTGCCCAGAGATCTGAGGAGTCGACTCCTCGGGCTAGTTTCTGCATATTTTCAAAACAGTTTTTCCAAAGAACATTTTGTGTGTGTGTGTGTGTGTGTGTAGATCCTCTTTTGGACTAATTTAAGGATCAAGATAAGGTGTATTGCAAACCTTACAATGGATTCTAGACATTGGAACTCAACAATCATACAACTTCATCAACCTTCGTGTTTTTCTTGCAATCCACATTTGAGGGGTTGACTTCCATGTTCTTTGTGATTCATTACAACAAATTTGCACTTCAACATCTACTTGACATCAATCATAATGCTGGATTAATCTTCTTTCATCTTTTGACATCTTACATGACAACAACAATGATCATGAACTTTAATCTTGATGGACAATTGTTCACTTACGACTTTGATTCCTGTTCACTTAATCATATCTAACCAACCAAGCATCAAATCATATCAAGTGATTGTTATCATCAAAATATCAAAGCATCACGGGTCAACAACCAGACATTATTTTCTCTTCTCAGTCCACACATACTCAAGAATGTCTCGTCAAAATGGTCAGTCTTTACTAGTTGTTCTGCTTCTTTTTCATCAAATAGTACATCAAAAGCATGGAATATCCGAGTGAGTAGTTCACCATATGGCAGCTCATGGTGTGGCATGTTGATCACATATCACATGTGTCTAATTATCACTCGGGGAAGGTTTACCAACTACCTTGTCAACAAGTAGTCCATATATGTAAGGTCCATAAAGCTTGTAATGTCTCTCTTTCCAAACCTGGGAAGGATATTTTTCATCACAAATATGTGAAGCAGGCGAGTGAACGGCCTCATCTCAATGGATTTCACCCGTCTTGCTTTGATAATAGTATCATCGTGTGCAAACTTTCTAACTATTTTCAATGGATGGAAATACTTGAATTCCTCCCAAATCTCCTTCACATAATCACAAATTCCATTGTTGCCAGGGATATCCAGTATTGAGGCTAATGCCATTCCATCAAATTCGATCTTTACTCCATTCACTTTTGATCTACTACTTCCTTCTTGAGAGAGACACTGACTCTCAAATTCTTGTAAAACTCTTTGCGGGAAGATTTATAAACCAAATCCCTTTTTGCAAACAAACTCTCCCATTTTTGTCCCTTTATCAGTTCAAACAGATTTTCCAAGCCATTAGCAAGCAACCACCTTTAATCTATGATTTTTCCTCTTATCACTCTCTTTTGCATAATTACTTAAGCAGAGAGTTTTTGTAATACCTCTTCTTCACTTTCTGTTTCAGATTCAGTAGGAGCCTCTGAATTCTTGTCCTTCCTTTTAGTCTTCTTTTTTCTCAACTTTTTGTTTCTTTGCAACAGAGGGGTCGACTCCTCTGCTGCTTTCCTTCTTCCTTTGCTCTGGTCTTTCAACACCCTTGCTAGTTTGTTTTACTTTTTTCAACAAATCAGACAACAGCTCATTACTGTCTTCATTAGCATTAACATCATGCTTTCGCTTTAGACATGGTTCCAACTTTCCAGCTGCTTCCCTTGGTTTTCTTTTCTCTGTCAACTCCTCTTTCCTTTTTCTTTTCGGTGCTTCTTTCTTCTTCTGCTCAGTGTCCTTTTTCTTTTCTCACTTCTCCTTATCACACTATCAGCAAGTCTACCTGATCGTCTCCTTGGCTTGTCTCCTTGTTTCTCATATGCAATCTAAATCTCATCTTCACTAGCACTGTCAGTCGACTTCTCTGTAGGTTCTGTAGCAATCCTTTGTGCATTTCTGTCTATCGCAAGTGGCTCGAGACAAATCAGAGGAATGTCATCAGGAATAGCTGTCTTTGATTTCTGTGGAGTTGATTTTGTCGATGAAGCCATAGGAGTTGAGCTTGTGAGCTTATGAGTTGATGGAGAGGGGTCGATGTGGAAGTGGTTTCGGTTAGGGCTTTTGGTTTGGTAGGGGATCAATTTTGTGGCTTACGGTTTTAAGCTCAGGTTTTGGCTTACGAAGGGCAAGCAGTTATATGAAAATGATAGAATAGGAAATAAAAGATACCACAATATAACTGAATGCAAAATTTCTAAAATCACAAAACATGCATAGGAATCGACTCCCCTTCAATTGTATAAATGTCATTTAAGCAATAACCAAAAAGTATCTAATCAAACACACTTTAAGTGAACTTAATCAAACTTAATCCAAGTTTTAATTTTTCAAATCTTTCCCTATTTAGTGGTTTTGTAAAGATATCTGCTAGTTGATCTTCAGTTTTGCAAAATTCCAATTTCATATTCCCTCTTTCCACATAATCTTTTAGGAAGTGATGTCTAATATCTATATGTTTACTCTTTGAATGATAAGTTGGATATTTAGACAAGAAAATTGCACTTCTGTTATCACAGAAAATAGTAGTGCATCCTGTTTCAATTAATAAATCTCTGAGTTGCTGACATATCCACAAACATTGTGCACAACAAGTACCAAATGAAATATACTCGACTTCAGTAGTAGATAAAACAACTGAATTTTGCTTCTTTGAAGCCCATGAGATTAAGCATGATCCAATAAAATGACATATACCTGATGTGTTTTTTCTATCCATCAAACAAGCAGCATAATCTGCATCAGAAAAAGTAACTAAATCAATATTAGTGCTTCGAGGATACCATGATCTAAAATTACAAGATCCTTTCAAATATCTAAAAATTCTTTTCACAACTTTCAAATGAGACTCTTTATGTTTAGCTTGAAATCTAACTCATAGACACACACTAAACATAATATCAGGACTACTAGCAGTTAGATAGAGAAGTGATCCGATCATACCTCTGTAAAGTTTTTCATCTACTACTTTACCTTTCTCATCTAAATCTAGTTTAGCTCCGGTTAGCATGGGTGTTTCATATGGCTTAGACTCATTTAACTCATATTTTTTCAACAAGTCTTTTAGATACTTTTGTTGATGAATGAGAGTTCCTTCAGGGGTTTGATTTGGAGACCAAGAAAAAATCCAAGTTCTCCCATGTGACTCATCCTGAATTTACTCTTCATTAAACCTGAAAATTCATCACATAAAGATTCATTCGTAGATCCAAATATAATATCATCAACATAAACTTGAACTACTAAAATATCTTCCTCCTTTGTTTTTACAAACAATGTTTTATCAATTTTTCCTCTTTAATATCCATTTTCCAAAAGTAAACATGAAAGCCTCTCATACCATGCTCTATGAGCTTGCTTTAAACCAGAGAGAGCTTTGTCAAGTTTAAAAACATGATTTGGAAAATGTGAATCTTCAAAACTTGGAGTTTGTTCTACAAAAACTTCCTCTTTCAAAAATCCATTCAAAAATATAGTTTTCACGTTCATTTGATGCATTGAAAATCCTTTAAAATTAGTAAAAGCAATAAGCATTCTTATAGCTTCAAGTCTAGCCACAGGAGCAAATGTTTCATCATAGTCAATTCCTTCCTCCTGGCTATATCTTTTAACCACCAGTCTTGTTTTATTTCTTATGATCACTCCATTGTCATCAACCTTATTTCTAAAGACCCACTTTAGCCCAAAGACATTATGATCCATAGGTCTAGGAACTAGGTGACACACTTTGTTTCTTTGAAATTCATTCAACTCTTCCTGCATAGCCATAATCCAATCTGGATCCAGCAAAGCAACAACATAATCTTTAGGCTCAACTTGTGATAAGAAACTGAAATAAGTACAAGCATTATGTAATGAAGATCTAGTTTTAACACCACTGGTTCGATCGCCAATGATATCATCTAAGGGATGAGAATATTTTTTTTTCCAGTTTCTGAGGGGTCGATTCCCTTGTGATGTTTCTGGTGGGGGCAGAATCTCTTCATGTTCTGTTTGCTAGTTTAGATTGCCTCCATCTTCTGTACTGGAATTAATTTCATTTGATTGATCTTCTTCTCCATTTCCCTCTATTCCCTGATGCTCAGGATCTTCATTTTCTTCAATTGTTTCAGCCTTGGCAGTAAATTTCTCCATTCCAGAGGAGTCGACTCCTATGGAAAGTCCTAGCACAAAGTCTTCATCCTGCACATTTACAATTTTATTAACCTCATCAAATAAAATATGGATGTTTTTTTCAACACACATAGTTCTTTTGTTCAACATTTTGTAAGTCTTACTATGTGGTGAATAACCTAGAAAAATAGCCTCATTACTTATACCATCAAATTTTTCTATGTTCTCCCATGTGACTCATCTTGAATTCACTCTTCATTAAACCTGAAAATTCATCACATAAGGATTCATTAGTAGATACAAATATAATATCATCAACATAAACTTGAACTACTAACACATCTTCTCCCCTGGTTTTTACAAGCAATATTTTATCAATTTTTCCTCTTAAATATCCATTTTTCAAAAGAAAACATGAAAGTCTCTCATACCATGTTCTAGGAGCTTGCTTTAAACCATAGAGAGCTTTGTCAAGTTTAAAATATGGATCTTGAAAACCTAGGGTTTGTTCTACAAAGACTTCCACTTTTAAAAATCCATTCAAGAATGCAGTTTTTATGTCCATTTGATGCAATGAAAATCCTTTAAAATTAGCAAAGACAATAAACGTTCTAATTGCTTCATGTCTAGCCACAGGAGTAAATGTCTCATCATAATCAATTCCTTCCTCTTGGTTATATCCTTTGATCACCAATCTTGCTTTATTTCTCACGATTACTCCATTGTCATCAACTTTGTTCCTAAAAACACATTTTAGTCTAAGGACATTATGGTCCGTAGGTCTAGGAACTAGGTGTCACACTTTGGTCCTTTGAAATTAATTCAACTCCTCCTGCATAGCCATAATCCAGTCTGGATCTTGTAATGCAACAACATAATCTTTAGGCTCAACTAGTGATAGAAAACTAAAATAAGCACAAGCATTTGTTAATGAAGATCTAGTTTTAACACCACTGGTTGGATCACCAATGATATTATCTATGGGATGATAAGATTTTTGTTTCCAGTTTCTACGGGGTCGATTCCCCTGTGCATTTTCTCCTTGAGGCAGATTTTCTCCTTGATCTGTTTGTTGATTCAAATTACCTCTAACTTCTGTACTGAATTATTTTGATCTGATTGATTTACTTCTCCATTGCCCTCTATTCCATTATGCTCATGATCTCCCTTTTCTTCATTTGATTCAGTCTCGGTAGTAACTTTCTTCATTCCAGAGGAGTCGACTCCTCTAGAAAGTCCAAGTATAAAATCCTCTTCCTGCACATTTGAAATTTGATTAGCCTCATCTAATAAAACATGGATGCTCTCTTCAGCACATACAGTTCTTTTATTTAACACATTATAAGCCTTACTATGTGGTAAATAACCTAGGAATATAGTCTCAGTACTTCTAGCATCAATTTTTCCTTAGTTATATTTTCCATTGTTCAAAACAAAGCATTTGCATCCAAATATTCTTAAGTGAGATAGATTAGGCTTTTTATTCTTTCACAATTCATATAGAGTCTTGTGAAATAAAGGTCGAACTAAGGCTCTATTCAAAATATAACAAGCAGTATTTAAAGCCTCGACCCAATAGCTTTTAGGCAAGCCACTATCAAGTAGCATTGTCCTTGTCATGTCTTCCAAGGACCGGTTCTTTCTTTCCACTACTCCATTTGGCTGAGGAGTTCTTGGGGCTGAAAAGTTGTGACCTATTCCATTTTTCCTACAAAAATTATCAAAGTTAGAGTTTTCAAATTAAGAACCATGATCTGTTCCAATAAAAATCAACATTTGTCCAATTTGATTTTGAGCCCTTTTTTGAAACTTTCGAACTCATTAAATGTGTTATCTTTCCCCCATAAAAAGATAATCCATGTAAATCGGGAAAAGTGATCAACAATAACCAAAACATAACTGGCACCTCCTCTACTTTAAACTCTCATAGGTCTACATAAACCCATATGAATCATTTGTAAAGGGGAGGTGGAACTTACTATTTTCTTTGATTTAAATGAAGATCTTACATGTTTACCTTGTGCACAAGCATCACAAAAACTCAAAGATTCAAATTTCACCTTTGGTAATGCTCTTACCAAATCCTTCTTGTTCAAATTTTCTAAAAGTGAACAGCTTGCATATCCAAGTCGTCTATGCCATAGAGTGGGGTCATCCCCAAATACGCTTATGCAAGACAAAGAAGAAGAAGATATCATGTTAAGATCCACTTTATAAATATTATTAATTTTTTTTCCTTTAAAAATGATATCACATGAGCCCTTATCTTTAACAAAACATTTTTCAGAATTGAATTTAACAACATTACCTCTATCACAAAGTAGGGATATGCTCATCAAATTATGCTTCAAGTCTTCTACCAAAAGTACATTGTCAATAGAATGAATAAGAGACTTACCATTCTTACCATACCCCACAATTGTACCTTGCTTATTGTCTCCAAATATCACACTACCTCATTTGATTGTTATAAGCGGAAGAAATAGTGAGGAATCTCCAGTCATATGACAATAACAACCACTGTCTAAAAACCAAGAATCATCGGGCAAGTTGTTTCTTTTCTGCAAGCTCGAGAGAGTTGACTCCTCGCAGTCAAAAGTACATGAGAAAGTCACTGCATCTCCTCTGCCGTGACCCGAATAATATCTTTCGGCTTTCTTCAAGTATTCATGTGTGTTGTCCCTTCTCACTTCAGCCTGCAACAAAGGATTCAAGTAGTTTTAGGTACCCAAACATATTTGGGTCCTCTTGGGTTAGCCGGAATAAAAATAGGAGTTTTCAATTTCACAACTTTGTTCATACGTGATCCAACTGAATTCATATTTGAATGCACATAGTTCATGCTTCTTTTCATGGCATTTTCACCTTTCATGCATTGCCTAAAAGTATGCCCTAATGCACCTCTAGTTCCACAAATGATAGGTGAAGATAAGTCAAGGTATTTAGATCTTCTTGCTCGCTCATATCTCAAATAGCCTAAGCCTTACATATGCAAATGTCCACCCTGCATTTCAACCACATTTTCAACCAGCCATTGGCTTTCAACAAACTTCTCTTTTTGTGACTTGGTTAACCAAGCTTGTTTTTCTTTTTCATCAATTTATGCTCAAGATAGTGTTTCTTTTGCTCAACAGCCTCAAAGGTTTACTTCAAACTTTTCATATCAGTGGTTCAAGTGCTAGTTACATCCTTAACACTTTTCACAAATTTGGCTTTGTAAATCTCAGCCTCTTACTGTAGGAGTCGACTCTTACAATCTTCCACATTTTCCTTCAACTCGACATTCTCTTTTCTTCATGCAAACAATTCAAAAACATCATCAATTGATTTCTTACTTGATTTCATGAGGTGTTCCTTTTCAATTTTCAAAACTTCAATCTCAAGATGCAAGTCATCAATCAAATCATTTTGTTCTTCCATTTTAGAATCATGCAACTTTTTTTTCTCAAAAAAAATCTTTCTTTTCAACGTTTAACACTTTAATTTCAATTTTCAAATCATTAAATAACTCCTGTTGTTCCTTCATTTGAGTGTCATGCAAGTTTTGTTTTTCAAGCAAATCTTTCTTTTCAACATCCAAAACTTCAATCTCAATTTTTAATTCAATCACTAACTCATTCAACGCATCTCTCTCTTCAAGAATATCTCTGTATTTCTCAGCAAGATCTTTGTATAAATCAATGAGTGCATAATGAGAAACTTTATGAATGTTTTTCAAAATTTTGGTCAATACCTGCAGAGGGGTCGACTCCTCGGAGTACTGATATGCATCATCTTCTTTGTCAGCCATCAAACAGTCTCGACTAAGATCGATCATCAACTTTATTGTGATCTTTGTCAGACCAATCATCTAAGATCAGTCTCGACTCGTATCTGCTCCATAATACTTGGGTGGGTGTTGAGTAGCAGTTGTCGTGGAGGTTGAGACTGAGAGTTTTCATTTCAATACAATTATTTACATTCTCTATCGTCACCATTGAATCATTCTTTTCTCGTTTGACTGATTTTACGAATTGAGGATTTGATTGTCACTGTTCAGAATTTTTCCTGTGGATCGATAATCTTTTATATTACGCGACGTGACAGTACACTTGTTGTCTTCTCGTCAATGACGACCGATAACGATGTATCAAAACGGTATGACCGACCCTTCTCATGTCTGCGATTGACAGGACCACAATAAAGAGTCATTTCCAAACATAGGAATACCAACTAAAATTAAAGAAAACTCCACTAAGACCCGTAGGTCGAACATATCAATAAATGGACTCTAATAAGATACCGAAACAACTACAGTGTATGCTAACTATAGACAAAACGGAGGGTATGAAAAATAGATATCGGATACCGTGAAAGGTCTTGAACTATCCCAACCTTTATGGATAAGAAGCTACCAACCGTCGATCTTAACTCAGACTAGATCGATCATCTTCTGGTTAAGGTTCGAGGTTGATGAAAGTCCCTAAGAGACCACACAAACCAACATAAAAACAGAAAAATGAAAATCAATACTAGTCTTAAGGAATTATATACTTCTACATGCTAAACCTCTCTTAATCCATCCCTAATCATGCCTAAACATGTGTTGAAGGTTATCTCTAAGTCTCTAGGATTAAGCCTTAACTGTTGAGTATGAAACAAAACAAACAGTACTGTCCAAAATAGAACCGGTCGACCGTCGGGACAGGAACCCGCCGACCGGTTCCTGTGTTTGCAGAAAGTGTAGAAAAATTACATGATCGAAATTCATTGCATACAACTCACAACTCCAAGTTAACTGCTCAATATCATCATCAATACATAGTAAGACATGTCCATAATCATACCAAATCCAAGCAACACCAAATACGTGAATTGATCCTTTGAAAAATCATGATTTTCATAATTTCAACCTAACAATTCATCCACATGCATCAAAGCATTATATCAACTTCATATCATCAATTCCAGAGCTGAAACAAATCATTAGTCATGCATACACACTATTTTAGATCATCTCAGGCTATAATCATGGCCAATTCATAAAATTACCTTTTGAAAAATCCATAAAACATGTAGATTAATTAATTATCCATATGTTCATGCTCTTAATCCTTTCTACAACCTTTAAATCATCATAAAAAGAAACTGATTCATACCTTAGAAGATTAGTATAGCAGGGTATAATCTCCTCTTGGTGCTACACAACCATCCAACCTCAAAGCTACAAGGATTCCTCTCCTTTCTTCCTTGCTCTTTCTTTCTTTTTCTCCCTCCTTCCCTCTCGGTTCTTCCCCTTCCTTTTTCTATGATTTTCCTTTGCTGATTTCTTACTTCTCTCCCTAATTCTCAAGTAGTAATTAGATGGTGAAGAGGTAAGCAAGGAGGTGAATCACCTATCCATGTGTCACTTGCTTAGAATTCCTTAAGCTAGTCATCAAAATAATTCAAAGCTTATCCTCATGGGGTCAACAAAGTAGGCTAGATAATCTCAGCCTCCAAGGTCCATGGTTAGCCTATAGCTAGGAGAAATCAATCTCAAATTAACTAAGGTTAAAGGTAACCTTAGATAATTAACTCAAAGTTGAACCAACTTAAAATCCATGACTCTAAAGTCATCCAAAGTACTTCAATATGGTACTCAAAGTTCACCATTTCTCTTGACGCTAATTGTCATCTCAAAATCATCACGTGATTCATCCCCGATCACAAAATGATTGCTTTACCCTTAAAATACGTCACAACCTCTAATTAATCCAAATAAATCCCAATTAATTCCTTAAATCACAAAACATCCAAACTTAATCACAATTAAATTCTTAAATATCATCAAAGTCCGGTCAATCCGATACGGGATATTACAGTACGAAGGTTCAAATCATACGCAACTATCTTATACATCAAGGAAGATGAATTTGAAATACGAATATGGTATGACGGATGCATGTTTTGATAAGGTGAACAACTTAATGAAGGAGTTGATGGTAAAACCCAACACATTGCCTAGTGGTTTTTACTAGATAAAAAACTCCTTCCTGTATTGGATTTACAAGAGCAGAAGATAGATTGTTGCGTGAATGGTTGCATATTATATTGGAAGGTGGATGAAGATTTGCAAATGTGTAAGTTCTGTAATGAGCCCAGATTCATGAAAAAGAGAAGTGGAGTTCGTATGTTTAAGAATGTGCCTCAGAGAAGAATATCCTATCACTACAAAAAATAACGTTTTACCGACAAATTCATTGGCGGCGACCTTGATCTGTCGGTATATTCTGACGGATTACCGTCGGCTTTTTTCCCGCTCCTATTAATTTGAATGCCGACAGAGTACCGACAAAAATGGTATTCGTCGGTAATAATCCGTCGAAAATCCGTCGGTGATAAACAGATACCGACAAATGAACATGGTCTGTCGGAAATTCGTCGTACCATTAAAAGTTATACCGACAGATATATTATTTGTCGGTAATCCGTCGGTGAAAAGTGAACTTACGACAAAATCGCGCAGCGGCTTTCTTCCCTTCTCCTTTCCTCTTCTTCCTTCCTTCTTTGGTCTTCTGTGGCGATTCTTCGGTGAGGAGGTAGACAACGACGACATCAAGTGAAGGTTGCAGCGGCGACAACGACTACGACGTTGGCGGTAGTGGCAGCGGCGGTGGATGGGTTCGATTTCTTCGAATCGAAAAGTTTTACTTGCGAAT
>JAOWBR010156566.1:0-12782 GCA_028571145.1 Dionaea muscipula
ATTGAGTTATCCCTTGCTTTCTTTAATGGCGTATTCTATCTTAAGGAGGTTAAGAAAGACATGTGGTACTACATGTTCTGTGCAAGGAAGGGATACGAGCTTGTCTGGTACAGAGAGTCTGTGGTAGATTGGTCAAAGAATTTTGTTATTGCGAGTTGTTCTAGCAATTGGCCAATCTCCACGACTGTTCGAATTCCACATAAAAAACCTATGAGTGAGGAAGACCTGAGTGTCTCAAAAATGGAGAAGGAAAGGCTACAAGAAGTGTTTGGCAATGATGGGGAATTGCCTCGTTACTACGTTGTGAACACAACCAAAAATCTTTAAGAGTTTGGAATTGCCATAGTTCCTTACCTCCACGTCTAATTTTGATGCTCACATTTGTTGTTTTGTTTGTTTCAGAAGGAATGGAGTTGTCTGATCTCCTAGTAACAGCGAGAGAAAAAGGCGGAGGTCATGTTGACAAGCTATTTGGGGTTGCTAATAGCACGTCTGGTGCTACAGAGGTAGTAAAGAAAGAACCAAGAAAAAAGGTGGTGAAGAGAAAGAAAGAAGAGAAGCCAAAGGAGGCTGCCACGTCTGCTAGGTGGCAGACGTGCCTAAAGAGATACAGACAGAGGAGACGGCTACGGAAAGTTTAGGTAGTGAGGTCGCTGAGCACCCAATCACGTCTGATAAGGAAGGGAATAAGGGAGTTGGCGTGGTTGAGGAAGAAGCGGCCCCGTCTGATAAGGGAGCTAAAGAGGAAACAGTGGGAGAGCTACAACCAAAGAAAAGGAGAACTCTTGTAAAGGAGTCCACCAAGACTTTAAATAAAGCTAGGACAGGTAACTCTCAATTTCTAAAGAATTGACCTGTGTACATTTGTTTTAGATTACGCCTGCAACTGAATGAGTTTCATCCTTTGAATTTTAACCAGATAAGGATGCAGTAGACGTGGACTTTGGTGAAGCTGATATGTTTGAAGATTTGGCTCTTGATAGGCTGCTTACAAGTCCATTTCTATCTACGGAGGCCCAGCTTGGAGAGATTGAAGATCAAGCTGAAGATAAACTGATTGAAAGAATGGGACATGAAGGGGATGTCCAAGAAAATGTCCAAGGAGATGTTCAAGGAGATGTCTAGGGAGATGTCCATGGAGGAGAGAGCTCTGATGAGGAGGGTGGTTCTCTGGACGTGGGTTTGGCTGAGGAGACATCGAAGAATGCCTACATAGGATTTATGAGCAAAGCTAGGTTTCAAGTGCCGTATGAAAAGATGGTGAAGCAGTATTCAGACGTTCTCCTAAGCAACTCCTCTCCTACCCTCAAGAAGTGCGTAAATAAAATGAAAAAGAAGGATGAACTCGCCCTCTTAAAGAGGAGCTTTGCTGAGGTAAATTACCTGAGCAGTTTAAACTAATTTATTCCTTTTTAAAATTTGTCCTTGTCTTCTTAACGTTTGTTTGTGTTGCAGGCGTCTGCCTTACTTGGACATGCCCTAAAAAGGGATGAGATGACATCTGCCTCCAGGAAGACTAACAGACGCAAGGTTTTAGAAGCGGAGGAGAAGGTAAGAAAAATGTCTCACTCTTATCCTCTTTGGTTAATGGAAACAATGTTTGATTAGATTTTAACTTTGTGTGTTAAAATTGTTTCAGAATAGAGCTTTGGTCCGAGAAATGACCATCATGAAGGAGGAATTTGAGCAGTTTGTTGAGGCGACTAAGGCGGACGCTGAGCGTCTATTATCTGAGTTCAAACGTGTGGAAGCTGCCTTGGACACTGAGAAGAAAGAGAGAGAGAAGGCAGAGAGGGAAGAAAATTACTATAAGGCTCGTTTTGAGACTGCCCTAGAAATGAAAGAAATCTTGGATAAGAGGAATAAGGCTCTGGAGAAGTCTCTAACTCAGGTACGTCTCTTATACAGACGTAACTCTGTTTTGTAATCAAACGATAGTCATGGAATACACCTAACCCTCTTTTTGTTTGTTCTGGCAGGCCAAAGAAAAGCATGTCCTGGTTGAATCCCGTCTGCCTAGGCAGATGGAATTTGCTAAGAGTGAAGCCATCAGACTCTTCCTAGGATCTGAATAATTCAAAGGAATGCTCTGCACTGTGTCTCGTCCCGTTTTTGATAATGGGTACGACATGTGCAAGGCTCAAGTGAGATCCTTGCTGGAGGATGACGATGACTTGATCCCCGAGTTAGAAGGATTGGAAGCAGAGGTAGTGGAAGGGTTCAAGGCCAAAGAGATTCCAAAGCTCAAGAAAGATCCCACATTTTGGACAGAGGACTTTTCTTCTGACCCCATGGAATTTATCTCAGAGCTGGGGAAAGAGCTAGTCATGCCTATGCCTGAACCTCCGCTGTTAACGTTTAATCTGACATTTCCTCCAACTTCCTCATCTACCACTCCTCTACCCTCTTCTCAGGCTGACTTGGCTCCCCTAAAAACAATGTGAGTGAAGAGAAGGACACAACATGAAATACTTGGTTATGTATTAATTTGAATGTTTTCATTTTATTGCATCTTTTGTCTGCTTCACTTATGACTTTTATGACTTACGTTTGAGGTATGACTTCAGTCGTGACTGATGTTATGCAGGATAGGACTGATCTCAGACGTGAGAATATCAGACTTTCTCAACAAGTTGAGGAGCTGAGAAATGATCGTCAATTGATAAAACTAACAATGAGAAATCTTCAAAAGTCGTATGATATGATGGAATCAAAGAAAGATGACATGCTGATTGAGAAGAATACTGTAGCCATTGAGGTTGAGCATCTCTCCACCAAAGTTAACAAGATCTCAGAAACAATCGTGAGCATTAGGGAGAAGAGACGTTGGGAGCTGGCAGGATTAAGGGTTGCGTTGAGGAATGCTCAAGAGCAGTGCTCAGAAAAGATTTATGAGGTTTTTGAAGTTAAGAACGAGTGGTTAATCTCCCATCTGCGTTTAGAAGAGGTAGACGTGATGATTGGACATCTTCAAAATGAAGTTAAGGATTACCAATGTGAGAAAGAGGAGTGGAAGGCCAGAATAGAATCCTTATGGTGGCAGATTGAAGAACTGGAAAAAGGAAGGTCTACCATGGACATATCTCCCCCCTCACACTATTCAAGAGAAATAGATTTTGTTGTTGAGGATCCCAATACCGCTCCTATATTGTATGCCCCTCCTCCGTTCGATGATACTACGTCTCCTACTCCTAGGAATAATAGAGGAGACGTGAAGTCAGTGGGTGAGATAGGAACTCATCCTAGTCAAGGCAAAGATAAAGATGATGTATTAAAGGATAATAATGAGTCAGATGATTCTGACTTATTAGGAGATTTTGACTGGGAAGAATACACACAATATTTACATGGTTAAATGCTATCTTACCCATCTCTGTTTGGTTCTGAACTTGATTTCCTACGTCTGAAGTGAATAAAAAGCATCTCTAATCTAAACAGAAAAGAACAGAAAGAAAGTAAAAGCGCGAAACAAAAAAATCAGACTAGAATAAATTAAAACAGAATAAATTAAAAGGAATAATTTAATAACTAACTGAAACGAATAAATCACTTTGAAAAAGAATCGTGAAGATCAAAATCTTCAATAACACCAAACGGTGCTCCTTCAAAGAAAGGCCTGAGTCTATGCCCATTAACCCAAAACTTTTCCACAGGGTTTTGAATACTTTGAATTTTAAGGTATCTAGATGGGTTGGCCTCTGTGATAACATAGGGACCAAGCCAGGAAAAGGTTTCAGACGTGAATGGAATATAATCACTTTTTGTCCAACACAAAAGATACGTCTAGCAATCATTTTATTGTGGAATGCTTTTGTTTTCTCCTTATAGATTGCAGAGTTAGTGTAAGATTCATTTCTAATCTCCTCCAACTCTTGGAGTTGGAGTTTTCTTTCCTTCCCAGCCTCATCATAACTAAGATTGCACTCACGTACGGCTCAATAGGCTTTGTGCTCTATCTCAACAGGAAGGTGACAAGCCTTACCAAAGAGAAGTCTAAAGGGGGACATACCAAGTGGTGTTTTGAAAGCTGTTCTATGGGCCCATAGTGCATCGTTTAATTTGGTATTCCAATCCTTTCTTGATATGCTAACAATTTTCATCAAAATATTTTTAATTTCATGATTGGAGACCTCTGCCAACCCATTAGTCTGTGGGTTATAGGCAGTAGACGTGCGATGATGCACATGATACTTCTTAAGTAGGGCAACCACTGTCCGGTTTACAAAGTGTGTTCCACTATCACTGATAAGGGCTTTGGGAACTCCATATCTTAAGAAGATATGGGTTTTGAGAAATTTAGCAACAACCTTGCTACCGTCTGTTTTTGTGGCAATTGGTTCTACCCATTTAGAAACATAGTCAACAATAAGAAGTATATAAATGTTACCAAAAGACGAGGGAAATGGTCCAACGAAGTCTATGCCCCAGATGTCAAACACCTCACAGACGTGGATGTTCTTCATTGGCATTTGATCATGTCTGGATATGTTCCCTAGACGTTGACATCCATCACAAGTCCTGTAAAATTTAAAAGAATCTTTAGAAACAGACGGCCAGTAGAATCCTGCTTCCAGGATCTTCTTAGAAGTCTTTTGAGGACCAAAATGTCCTCCACAAGCAAACGGGTGACAGTGTTTAAGTATGCTAAGTGATTCCGTTTGGGATACACAACGTCTGATCACTTGATCGGAGCAAATTCTCCACAAATATGGTACATCCCAAACGTAATACTTAGAATCACTTTTGATTTTGTCTTTCTAAGCCTTTGAAAGATGTGAAGGAAGAGAACCACTTACCAAAAAGGTTACCATATTAGCATACCATGGTTCTTGATCTTGGATGACATAGAGATGCTCATCCGGAAATGAATCCTGGATAATTATACCATCCTCATTTTGAACCAGTCGGCTTAAGTGATCTGCTACAAGGTTTGCTTTACCTGATTTGTCTTTGATCTCAATGTCAAATTCTTGTAGCAGTAGGATCCACCTATTCAATCTGGTCTTGGACTCCTTTTTGGAAAGCAAATATTTTATAGCTGTGTGGTCAATAAAAACAATGAAATTTGTTCCCAACAAGTATTGCCTAAATTTATCTAAAGCAAACACTATTTCCAACAACTCTTTTCCAGTGACAGTATGATTTACTTATGTTGGGTATAGTGTTTTGCTTGCATAATAAATCACGTGAGGAACATTATCCCTTCTCTGTCCCAAGACTGCCCCGACTGCATAGTCACTCGTGTCACATATAATCTCAAACGGTAAAGACCAGTCAGGTGGCTGGATGATAGGTGTAGTGGTCAGACGTGCTTTAAGTGCATCAAAGGCAATTCTACAGTCTTCTCCAAAAATAAACTCTACATCCTTTTAGAGCAACTCACAAAGGGGTTTTGAGATTTTTGAAAAATCCTATATAAAACGCCTATAGAAACCAGTATGTCCTAAGAATGACATAACATCTTTTACCTTTAAAGGGTATGGAAGTTTTTTAATGAGTTTTATTTTTGCCTTATCCACTTCCAGATCCTTTGTTGAGACAATGTGACCGAGGACAATACCTTGTTGGACCATGAAATGACACTTTTCATAGTTTAGGACTAGATTGGTCTCCACACACCTCTGCAAAACACGTTCAAGATTAGACAAGCATATATCAAACGTGGATCCATAGACAGAGAAATCATCCATGAATACTTCAATGATATTTTCAATAAGGTCAGAAAATATGTTCATCATACATCTTTGAAAGGTGGCAGGTGCATTGCAAAGACCAAACGACATCTTGCGGTAAGCAAACGTGCTAAAAGGGCACGTGAATGTGGTCTTTTCTTAGTGTTCGGGGGCTATAACTATCTGGTTATAACCAGAATAGCCATCTAGGAAACGATAATAAGAGTGACCAACTAGACGTTCCAGAACTTGGTCAATAAAGGGGAGAGGGAAATGGTCCTTACGTGTGGCGGTGTTTAATTTTTTGTAATCTATACAGACGCACCATGAGTTGGCAACACGAGTAGGGATAAGCTCATTGCTTTCATTACGGACCACAGTGATTCCAATCTTCTTTGGCACCACTTGGACTGGGCAGATCCATTGAGAATTAGAAATAGGATAAATAATGCCCATGTCCAATAATTTAATGATTTCTTTCTTAACTACCTCCATCATGGGGAGGTTGAGTCGTCTCTGCATTTGACGACTAGGCTTAGCCTCATCTTCCATAAGTATACGATGCATACAAATTGAGGGACTTATACCCTTTATATCTGCAACCGTCAAGCCAATGGTTGTTTTATACTTTGAGAGCATGGAGGCTAGCCGACCCTTTTGGTCTGCACTCAAGTCATTTGAAATTATTACCGGTAACATTTGATTAGTACCAAGATATGAATATCTCAAATGATCCGATAAAAGTTTTAATTCAAGCTCTAGTGGTGCCTCAATGGAAGGTACCAACTTTGCAGACGTGAGTGGAAGCTCGAAGACAGGAGATGATGCACATGACATGTATGTAGATGCATGAGAAACTTCTTTAATTGTCACGTCTGGTTCAGACGTGATAGTCATGTCTGAGTCCAACAATGATGTGGTGCTCTCTAAGTCTGAGTCAGACGTACAGGTGAGAATCTCTTCTAAAGTGTCATGCATGGACGGTTGAACCGTCTCCATGGAATACAATTCCATAGCTTCATCAGCACAATTTAACACATCTGCGTGATGGGGATTAGGGTGTCACATGGCTTTGATAAGATCAAATTTAACAACATGATCATCGACCCCTACAGAAATTGTGCCATCACAAGCGTTAATTATCATTTGGGGTTTCAAAATAAAAGGTCTTCCTACAAGAAGCGGAGCAGGACTCTGATAGTGATCCTTTCCCATATATATAACATAAAAATCAACAGGAAATACCCAATTATTAACATGCACAATGACATTCTCAAGGACATCGATTGCATAAGTGGTGGATTTATCGGCCAGTTCGATAACCACCCTAGTGTCCTTAATTGGGTCAAGATCAAGGGCATCACATATGCTAAGTGGCATTATGTTTATTGACGCCCCTGTATCTATCATGGTAGACAAACGGCGATCACCAATGGTGAAAGGTATGGTAAACATGCCCAGATCTTTTTGTTTCATGGGCACCGTCTGAGTGAAAAGTAAAGATGCACTTTCCCCAAGACTTATAATGTCCCCCTCCTTATGTTTCTCTTAGAGGTGCATAACTCTTTGAGAAACTTAGCGTATTTAGGCACTTTCCTGATAGCTTCGAGGTTTTTATAGATGCACGAGTTTCATTCTAAAATGCAACATTGTTATTATGGTTATGAATGGAAGTCGTGATAAAAGATTTTACAAGATCCAGAGCCAGACGTGGCTTGTGGTTGAGCTTGTACCTTGTAGGGTTGTTTTTGTGGGCCAGACGATGTGGAATATTGTTGGCGATTCTGTACACCATAGTCTTGTTGTTGATTCTAGTTGGGGTTACTCAAACGAAGGTTGGGATTGCGATGAATCATTCGTGAATTTTACGCATATCACTTCCACTGACCTTGGTTGGTGTAGCCCCCCACCACGTTTGCCTCTTGCGTTTGGTCCTCTTCTTGGAATGATGGGCAAGCATCGGTGGCGTGTGCCTGGCTGAGGCAAACATCACAAGCCATGACTTGGGGTGTTTGACCTGCAACCATTTGTCTTACTAAAGAGGTCAGTTCAGCAATGGATTGTTTAATATTAGAGCCTAAACTAACCTCATTAACCCTCGTAGTAGGGTTATTCTGTCTAACCCCAAATTGATGTGTATTGGCTGCCATGGATGTGATCAAATCTCCAGCCTCTCTAACTGTTTTATTAACCATTGTCCCCCCAGACGCAGCATTAATGAGGAATCTATCAGTCGGGCAAAGCCTTTCATAGAAACTAATCATCAACAAACTATCATTGATTTGTTGGTTAGGGCAACTAGCACACAATTGTTTAAATCTTTCCCAATATTCATGCAAAGTCTCACCATGTTGTTGTTGAATACCGCAAATTTCTTTGCGTACAGATGCAACACGAGTGGCAAGGAAGTAACGTTCAAGGAAGAGAGTTTGCATCTCGTTCTATGTAGTGATGGAACCAGATGGTAAACAAAATAGCCAATCCTTGGCCGTATCCTGTAGGGAGAAGGGGAATGCCCTAAGTTTGACTTGGTTTGGTGTTAACCCAGCGGGTTTACAATTAGAGCAGACCATGTGAAATTCCTTGAGGTGTTTATAGGGATCGTCCCCACTTTTACCATGAAACTTAGGAAGCATATGAATGAATCCAGACTTGAACTCATAGTCTACGTCTGCTTCTGGATTTTAAATGCAGAATGGTCGAATAACCATTGTGGGTTGTGCCAATTCTCTAAGTGTGCGCGGTCGGGGAGGTGGAATGTTACCAGTGTTCCCTGGGGGAACAGCAGCTTGATTGCCTTGGTTCCTAATGGGAGGGGCAACTTGGTTTTCCGGATTGCCTTGATTCCCAAAGGGATTGACAATTTTATTATTTTGGTTTTGGATTTGATCCTGAAGAGGAGGATCTTGATCATTTGGATGAAATACATCATTTGGATTGACTGTGGCAATGCCTAAGACTAAGTGTCAAGGTTTTTGGGTCTAGACAGTGATTTTGGGGGTAGAGTCTGATTGTAAATGAGACCTAAATCAAGGTCTTTTAATTGTTCTTGATCAGATTCAGTGAGTTCTTCGAAACTAGTGAGCTGTTCTAGGAGTGCTTTTTTCCGATTTCTTGTTGTTGGCCCAATTAAGTTCATGCACAACAGCTACTTACACTATGAGCAAAATGAATAACTAATAGGCACAAGAACACAATATGTAAAGAGAAAAACGAGTTCTTCGGAAACGACGCTAAAAATTTATCGACGTCGGAATCAATCAATCAAATTAAGTGATACGCAAGCTAGGATGATATTACTCAATATAAAATGAGTAAAGGATTAGCAAGGGGTCGTACCCACAGGGAACTATAGTCACTATCAAATCTTTTACAAAAATATACCAATTAGTGAATACAATAATTCACCAATAAATCGATCATGGATTGGGTGGTATGAAGTGAATGGTGAAAATGGAAACAAAGCAAGCAAAACAAGCAAGCAGTAATTCAGACGTGGAACACATCCGATCAATCACCAAAAGGGTGATAAATATAATCACAAAATGAATGAATGCAAGGCAGACGTGGGAACAAGATATAATCGTGAACCGTCTGACTATTAAGCGTAATTGATTAAGCACTTCAGCAAGTATGACTATCTTGATCTAGGCAAATGCTGGATTCGGTAACCAGATCGTAAACCTAAAGAATCACTTATGCAAACAAGCTAATGATTCGGTCACCTTATACAAGTCCTAATCAGCCTATGAGCATGAGGTTATCAATCTCTTCTCTACCGATTTCTTTAAGAACAAGATTCACAATCAAGAATAAAATGGATCAAATCAATAACAAGTTGTTCAACCCTAGAATTTCTAGAGGAAGCTCTCGCTTACCAAGATACCTTGATTGACGATACCTAACTGAGCAAGCATCCAGTTGAAGGCCCCAATTAAGTAGTATTATTCTCCTTCGTCTCTCGAGTGAGAAGAATATACTCAAGAAAGATGTAGATAAACTATTATAGTCAAAACAAACTAAGGAAACTTAAATGAAATGAATTACGCAATCTAAAAGAAATAGTAATAACACGTTACCTATAGATCAGAGATGAAGAAATGTTACCCTCTGGATTCGGTCACGAGCTAGTGTATGATGATACTTCTCTGCCAGTCGATACAATCTTCAAGAATTGGTTCAAATACCCACTCTTTCGAGTTTAGGTAAAAGAAACAATAATCAAAGATGTAGAAATTGGATCACGTGAAGAAATTAACCAAGAACACAATCTATATTCTTCTTCATCTCTAAATGTAAACTTTTGGCCAAGAAAATGATTTTGAGAGAGGAGAAGTTAGATTGAAGGGAAAGACTTCATAGACAAAGTATGTTCTTAGGCATTCAAACTATGAGAAATTGAATTACAATGCCATTAGGCCATTCGTGACAATTGATTTCTCAGTTAGAATATCGTAAGGCAGTTATGGAAATGGAAAGTAAAGGATTACAAAGAATGCTTGAATGCTGAATGGTTCGGGTTCGTAGAACTTCTTTACAGTTGATACACAACCCCTATTTATAGGTTTGCTTCTAAAATTAGGGTGGTTGCAGATCTACGGTTGACAAGGCTCATTTCAACTGAATGGTTGAGATAGTCTTGGGAGGTGTGCAAAATATCTACAAAGCGGTTGCGAAGATTCTCCTTCTAGAAGCAATTCTGTTGGAGATATTTTCTTTTTCACACGTGGGTAAATTCTCTTCTTGTAACGGTTTATAAACGGTTGTATTCTAGACTTTTCCTTTGTAAGCACGTTTGATATTATTGAAGTCACGTCTGGTTTCAGACGTGGGACAGAACGGTCTTCTTTGGAGGAGACGTGAAAAGTTGTAGATGAAGTCTTCAGAGTTTCTGTAACTCTTCCTCAGTCGGTGAATAGAATTTGATGATCTTCCTTTCCTTAATTGTTCACAAGCTTCAACTCGTGGAGTCGTATCTTCTACTGTCAAAGACATAGAAGGAATTCATAAGTAAAAAGCTGGTCCGTGGTGTCGTACCATGACTTGTATTGAAAGTAAATTCTATGTAAAGAATGATATATATAATACCGACTGATCTTATTATGCAAAAAGGATTATGTTTGGTATATAGGATACAAACGTAAGTCTAGGTCTAGGTTAACTCTGACGCTGCAGCGTCTGATATGTACTTAAAAGCTATAATGGACGTCTGACTTTGGCTAGAAGCAGACGTGGAACACGTCTGAGAGTAAAATGTGTTCAAAATGCAAGAATTAGGTATGAAATCATATGTGACCATGAATTAAGGGTCACGTTTGAAATATGAAGCATACTGGTATAAATTAGATACAAAGTCAGTATAATTTACCAAGAAATAATTAAAGAAAAAAGTACATAAAATGTACCGATCAAAATCCTAGGAATGGCACACCTAGAAGATATTTTATTATCGAGTTAAATAAAGACTCCAACAAGATGGATTTTGGAGTTTCCGACTAAACGTCGCATGTAATCTTTTTCAGCGTGATGAATAAAATTAGAGTTTTTAAATTCTAGTTATGCTCTGTGAGAGATAAATCAGTTATGGGTTCATCACGATAAATGTACGATATGTGAAATGCGCATTGAATAACTCTCGTGACAAAATTCACATTAAAGATTGGGTCTGTAACAGTTCGAGAGCCTAACGGGCATTTAATTCTCAAGAACACAAGTCGAGCTAATGACCCGATCACGAGTCGCATCATTATGAGAATTAACTTGAAAATGTAAAGATCGACAGATTAACAAGAATCTAAGACCGATGGCACGAACCGAGCTAAAAACACAACGCTGATCGCGCTTAATGGGTGAATCCCGAAAAAAATATATAACGGGTGGACCCCGAAAAACTGGCGGCTGAACCCCAAAAGAAATAACGGGTAAATCCCAAAATATTCTCGGAAGTGAAAAAAAAATCAAACACTTCCCCTAAAATTCTTATGAGTCAACTAAAGGGACTCATAATTCGCAGTCATGAGGCGAGTGAAGCTCGCAAAGAAACTGGCTCCGAAAATGTAAAAGTCTGGCACAAAAGCTACTCTAAAAATATAAAAGTAGGTGCGTGCTAGAAGACGATGCTCTGAGAACGAGAGAGCACACGTTCGAGCATACAAATATCAAACCCCATGTCTTAATTCTTAACAGAATACGTCACGGGACTGAGGGGCAAATGTTATACCTAAAAAATACACCCGACACGTGGATGCCTAATATCAAGCCATGTGGACATATGTGGACCCGACCATTGACACGCAGGCGACTAACATGAATGACGAATGGCAAGACACGTGGACGATCAGGGAGACCAGAAGATGCATGGCCACCCGACCACAATTGCCCAAAGCCGGCGACCAGCTATGCATGGGGTCGCCATGCAAGTGGCTAGCTCAAACTTAAGCAAGCATGCATGGCATGGGGTTAGCTACTTGAGCGAGCAAACAAGGAGCATGCGACCAGCATGCTCAAGGCATGCAACAACCATAAGGCATGCAGGAAGCATGCTCGAGGCATGCAGCGGTCATAAGTGTAACACCCCAACCCGGTCGGGGTAAAACCAGCGATAACCCGTGGGTCGAGCCCCCAGGTCATTGAAGCCTATGGGTCACAAATATCATCTCAAAACTTTAAAACACACATACAAGTATAAACAGACTTATATGTACAACATCTCAAAACATTATGCCGTAACGGCATAGACAACCTATTCTGTGTCCATCTCAACAGTAAACAAAACAAGTTTACTACAACTCAAGCAGCGGAAAAGATTAAAAGACACAAGCAGGTAAATCCTAGAGGCGCGGCGAGTCCCATCCTGGCATCAAGTGGCATCCCTCAGTCTGAACCTGAAAATATCGGTGTAGCACTGTCAGCCAACATACAATGGGTGAGTAAGGGTAGGTGGTGCAAATAACGCGTACCCGTGGGTAAGCGTCCCTGATAGTCAATGAATACAGTATAGCATGCAGAATATGTATTCCTCATAATATATCTAAAACTGTAAACATGTACTCATGCACCTCATACCGATCATATAACATGTAGAGTCTAGCATGTCATGAATACCTCATA
>JAOWBR010156587.1:0-12779 GCA_028571145.1 Dionaea muscipula
CTCAGGAGGTGAAGGCTGCATCCTGAGCAGAGTCACGCGAATCGGGGACTCTAGAGCTGTCTCAGGTGGGGGAGAAGGAAACCTCTTCCGAATCTCTGTCATGTAGGTTGTCATCATCTGAGTCATTATTTGAGTGACCTCCTCTCAAGTGATGTGGTCACTTTGTGTTTGGGCTTGTGGACGAGGGAAATCTCTTGCGTCATCTATTTGATTAACGGGAGAAGGCGATCTATTGCAAAAAGGGTTGCAGAGTCTCTTTGGGCGCATTGGGATCACCATGGCGTGACTTGTTTGTTCATTTCCCACAGACGGCGCAAAATGATACTGCAGAAAAAATCCCGGTGGTGGTCAGCACCTAGGACCCTCCAAAGGTGATCATTAAAGCCCTGGTCCGATCGATATGAGGCGGCTCCGGCCGGCAGAGAGGACCAGGTCGGCCCGAGGGAGGAGTGAAGGGTGATCCGGTGGAGATTCCGACCCGCTCCAAAGAGAGAGAATCTTAAACCTGAGATGGATGAGCAAACAGGACAGAGAGTACCCTAGGTTGTAACCCCGGGAAGACCGCTCCGATGATTAATTTAGTAGGTGAAGAAGGTGAGGAAGGCCTCCTAGTAAGAGGGACCCGAGCAAGGCACCCGAGCAGGGAATCCCAAGTAGGGTTCCCGGGCATGATCTTGGGACGACTTGGGGAAGGTGATCCCGGGCAAGCAGTCCGGGCAAGAGTCCCGGGTAAGGATCCCGAGCAGGGGTCTGGGAAAGGTCTCCGAGCAAGATAGGGGGAGGTCCGAAAGTCCAAAGTCCAAATGAGAGGATAGAAACGCGTACCTGAAACCTTAGGAAGTGTGATGCTATTTATAGGCAGTCGGAAGGTGGTAAAATTA
The DNA here is from genome assembly GCA_028571145.1 of Dionaea muscipula. NCBI lineage: Eukaryota > Viridiplantae > Streptophyta > Magnoliopsida > Caryophyllales > Droseraceae > Dionaea > Dionaea muscipula. Next base: position 882 of record JAOWBR010156587.1, read on the forward strand.
TCAAAGTGACCCTGGCCGAGCATGGTACCCGAGCAGAGTTCCCGGGCAAGGTACCTGGGAAGGGTTCCCAGGCAGGGATCCCGAGAAGGGTGATGATACCCAAATGAGCTTGTTCCATGATAAGGATGATGCAAGGAGTTACCTGGTGTAGTTACCCGAGTAAGGACCCCGAGTAGGGTACTCGGGCAGGATATCCCGGGCAAGGCAATGTTGGCCAAATATGTATGATTCTTGATGAGGATGCAGAGCTGAACCGGATGAGGCACCCCAAGCGAGGCACCCGGAGCAAGGCACCCGGGCGGGGATCCCAAGCAGGGTCAAGAATAAAAAATGTCCGGTCGATCTGTCCACTCTCCTTGTCCACGTAAGCGAAGGGAAAATACCCGTATATTAGAGGTTTATATGCCCTATTGTGATTTTAGACACGGGATATGGATGTGGATTTTAAGTCCTTAAAGTGCTTCTCTGATGAGAAACCAAGGCCACCTCTGATTCTCACAACACTCTGAAGGACTTCCGTTCGTGACGGGGGAACTAGAGGTTTACCTCATGGTGTTACATGTTCACGGTGGTGCCATAATAGGATGTACATTATGTAGGCATTACTAGGGTACCCTAGCTCAGTGAATCTATTTATATGGCCTATTGTTATATCCATTATCGCCTTGGTCCGTGATTTTGTTTTTGATACTCTTGGATACAAATGATGCATGTTTTGAACGAACATTCAAATTGCATGTTTTATTCATTTTCTATTATTTTAGTATTTCATCTCACCAGCTAGTGTTGGCTGATGGATTTTAGCCCTGCTTGTTTTGGCAAGTGGTCCTTGAATTATGGTTTGATGCGGTGGGGAGCGGTGATGACCTCATAAGATTTTACTTTCTTTCCGCTGCATGTTGTTTTTATCACTCTGATTTGGGGTTGGACCTAAGGGTTATTTTGGATGTTTATACCGCGTTGTGAGACTTGTGATTACGGATTTATGTTTGATGTTATTTACATATTTCCCGCATGACATTTTGGATATTCCTCTTTTGGGTTTGATCTATTTTAGTATGTTATTCTGTTTTCCTTGGCTTCAATGACTCGTGGTTTACTCTAGGGGTTATCGCCAGTGGCACCCGGTTTTGGGTGTTACACTTTCTGAAGGTCTGTCCATAGAAGTGGATGATTCGGTTCGGCAAGAAGGGGAAGCTTAGTCCCCGGCTCATTAGACCCATTGATGTGCTTGACAGAGTTGGAGATGTATCCTACCGTGTTACTCTACCGCCACAGTTGGCTGAGGTGCATAATATCTTCCACGTGTCGATGTTGCAGAAATACAGGCACAGTCCTAGCCATGTCATTGATTTTGAGCCGCTGCACGTCCGTGAGGACATGACTTATGAAGAGCAGCCGGTTGAGATTCATGATCGCACAAAGAAGGTACTTCGGACCAAGACCGTGCAACTAGTTAAGGTCCTTTGGTGTAACCATGCCGTTGAGGAAGCCACATGGGAGCGCGAGAGCGAGATACTCGAGAAGTACCCTCATATTTTCCCTTGTGTGTGATTCTTCCTTTTCAGTTGTGTTTCGTTTGATTTCGAGGGCGAAATACCGTTTAAGGGGAGAAGGATGTGATGAACCAGTTCTTCGAGTTGGTTCTTGGTTTGAATTTCGAGCACAAAATTCTTTTAAGGGGTGAAGGATGTGATGGGCCTGTCATTTTTATTTTTATTTGGGTTGGTTTTACTTCAAGTAAACCAGGTAGCCCGACCGGAGGACAAGACGAACCTTTCAATTCATGGGCAGGGGAGGACTTGAGTTTGATTTGCGTGGGGAGCATTTTTTGTTCTTTTGAGATTTTTAATCTCATTTAGTGCAACGGGGAATGACCCATCTACCCCTCCTTGATTGATGATTTAATTTTGAGGTTTTAATTACCCACTCTCATAACCCCCATTTTCTCTCTCGCTTTTTCCCCATTCTCCCTCACGTATGTCTCTCTCATCTCCCTACCTCTCATCCGTTCCATCCTTCTCTTGGACGCAGCAGCAGTAGTCAGTACAGGGGAAGACGACGATCGGCTAGGCTTGGGCATCGGATGGACTTTGATGATCCGTTTTCTTCCTCTCTTTGGATTAGGGTTTGATGAGTGGGGATTAATCTGATGTATCTCCTGTCTTACTTTGTTCCCCTACTGCTGATCGGATAGAGAGGAGGAGGAGGATCATGGTCACGTCGGGATTTGATCGTGTTCGTCGGGTTTCATGGTTAAAGGTTAGATTTTTAATGTTTTTGCCCTAGTTTCGATTGTTGGGCGTGCTTAGTTCATATGGGACTATGATGATGCTGTTAATGCTTCGATTTCATGACTTTGATGGGGATCATTGAGGTTTTTCATAGTGTTTTACGTCTCTGTTGGTCTCGGGTGATCAGTTGTCGTTTTTGCGCTTTAAATTGATATTTACTTGATGATGCATAACAAGGACTTGTTAGTGAATGGTTTGATCATAAAAGCCATTTGCACTTGCTTTTGGTCTAGTTGTTGTGATGATTGGACTGGATAGTGTTTGGTTCACTTCTGCAATATGTAGATTCGGAGTTCCTGGGTTAGGGAGCGTTACGGTCGTAATGTTCCTTAAATTTCTGGTTTTGGATTTCTAGGTTTAGCAACGTTACAGCCGTAATTCTTTTGATTGCGGTCGTATCAAAGAGAATTACGGTCGTAATGCTCCCAATTACGACCTTAATGTTCAGTTTTTTTTTGCTGTTCTCCTTTTCTTCGCGCCGCATCATGAGTCTGTGTATGCTAAGTCCCTAGGAAGCATGTTGGGGACATTTTAGCATCATTAGTGAGATGTTTCACATGGCTTGTTCAAGTTGTGGCGCAGTTTTGTAAGGAGTTTGGTGATTTGGATTTAGCTTATGCTTCGAATTGTGCTTAGCACCAGGTGAGGTGTATACACTAATCATATCTTCCTTTCACCTCCATTTTTATTCTTTTATATTTCTTCATTGGCCATCCTTGATACCCCTTCATACAGTACATGCTCTGTATTTCACTTACGTTGTCCACTCGTATGTTTTGCTTGTTGATTTATATTTATTCATATAGTTGGCCTGTTTCCGTTGTTTATCACAATGGTTATCCATGATAGTATATCTTGTTTTTTTGGCGTACTTTTTGGTGTATTTTATTCCTATGAGTGTACCAGCGGTATCATGTCAGGACTTATGAGTTGATGAGGTGGATGAGATGGTCATGACTTGTTATTTAAGCCCGACGGATATATCTCCTTCGGGGGTCGACTTCGGCCGTACGGTTTACTGTGTGTCTCAACGTCCTTTAGGTCTTATCGATGATCTGGACAGAGCCTTCCATGGCATAGTATTCTCGGTCTCCATACTGGTTTACACCAATGGTTTGGCGGGATATCCCTTGTTCGTGATTTGAGCTGGCATTGTGTTAGACTACGGGTGCTACCGTTTTGTGTGTGTTTGGTAGACTTCAGGTGCTACTGTTTCTTATTCTTATGTTGTGAACTTCGGGTGCTACCGTTGAGTATTATTATGTGGTAAACTACGGGTGCTACCATTGACGTTTATTATGTACGTAGTGAGACATACTAGTTCTTAGGAGTTGGTGTGCGGTAACACGAAACGTACACGTAGGTTGAGGATTCATGATATGAGTGTGATGTGGACTTGTTTCCTGTTTTCATTACTGTTATATTTTTCTCATATCATGTGTCCTCCTGTATATACATATATATATATATATATATATATATGTTCATGACTTGTTGGTCTTATGCTAGTATGACAGATGATATTTATTTTTTCATGTTGTTGCATCCTATTGTTGTCATATGCTTCTTCTGGTTGTTCCATGAGTAACTCTTGTTACCAGTGGTGGGTGGTCTCCTCCTATAGTTCCCCTAGCACCTCCGCGTCGCGAGTTATGGTGTTCGGGGTGACGTCTTACATTTGACTTGGACCACTCCCACACCTTCATGGAACTCTGCATCGTTTATTTCATAGCAAGTCCTTGATCCTCTGTTAACCCTGTGTACACCCCAAAATAAACGGATTTGCAGGTTGGTGATGTTGGCTAGGAGGATACGGCGGGGAGACGGAATCGCAGCCTCTTAGGATTTATCTCTTCTGTTATTTCTGACTTGTAAACATTGTCGGGTGTTTCATGGTTTCATTTTCGCATTTTTGATGATTCATTGGTAAAGTTTACCATTCGATTTGGATGGTTAGTTATACCTTGGATTTGTTGGGACTCACACTAATGTTGATGGTAGACTGTTCTTTGGCCTTTGGTCTAGTTTGAGACCCCTATGTTGCATTCTAGACTTTGGTTGTTTGTTTGGACCATTTGGTTTGTTGGGTTTAAGCTTGTGCGGGTCATGGTAGGGGTCCACGTGTCGTACGATGGTCCACCCGCGATGGGGTGTGACACAATTATATTCCCAGTGATGAGAGTATCAACACAGAGCTGTTGACTGATGCACACAACTCGTGGTTGAGTGTTCATCCCTGTGCCACTAAGGTGTACCAGCATTTTAAACAGCATTTTTGGTGGCGGGGTATGAAGAGGCCGATTGTAGAGTTTGTTTCCCATTGTTTTAATTTGTCAACGGGTGAAGGTTGTACACCAGAGGACTGCGAGCAAGTTGCAAATTCTTCGCATTCTCGAGTGAAAGTGGGAGAACATCACCCTGAATTTCGTTACCGAGCTTCCAGCTATCCCGAATGGTGATGATGCGATCTTAATAATTGTTGATAGACTCACAAAGTTAGTTCATTTCCTGTCGATCAAGGTGACTTTCAGTTTAGAGTGTTTAGCACGACTCTACATGAGGGAGATAGTGTAGTTGCATGGTGCACCAATCACTATTGTGTCAGACTGTGATCACCGATTTGTTTCGATGTTTTGGAAGGCTTTCCGCTTTTCAGCAAGCCTTTGGGATGACCTTGAGTTTCAGTATGGCATATCATCCATAAACGGATGGTCTGTCGGAGCGGACGATTCAAACCCTTGAGGATTTGTCCCGTGCCTATTCATTGGATTAGAAAGTGAACTTGGATGACCAAGTTCCTCAGATTGAGTTTTCCTACAATAACAGCTTTCAGACCAGCTTGAGTATGGCGCCATATGAGGCTCTCTATGTTAGGAGATGTAGAATGTCAACATGTTGGTATGAGATTGGTGAGAGTCAGCTTTTAGGTCCAGAGTTGGTGGAAGATGCCCGTCAGAAGATCGCAGTGATCCGAGACCGATTGTTAGCAGCACAAAGCTGGCAGAAAAGTTATGCCGATAACTGTCGGAGAGACTTGGAGTTTAAGATTGGTGATTGAGTATTTGTGAAGGTGTCTCCATGGAAGGGAGTCATCCGATTTGGTAAAAAGGGAAACTCAGTCCCCGGTTCGTTGGACCTTTTGAGGTGCTTGATCGGGTTAGTTATGTGTCATATCGGGTGGCATTGCCTCCCAGCCTAGTGAATGTGCATAACGTCTTTCATGTTTTGATGCTGCGGAAGTACTTGCACAATCCTTCTCTTGTGATTGAATTTGATCCTTTGCACGTTCAGGATGATATGACATATAAGGAGCAACCCATGGAGGTTTTGGAACACAAAGAGAAGGTGCTTCGGAACAAGAAAGTGCATTTAGTTAAGGTTTTGTGGCGCAATGACGTAGTGGAGGAGGCTACATGGGAGCGGGAGAGTGAGATGCGCGAGAAGTACCCGCACCTGTTCCAAGGTATGTGTTTTCTTTCGTTCGATTTCGTTTGATTTCGGGGGCGAAATCCTCTGTAAGGGGGGAAGGATGTGACGAACCAACTCTTTTGGTTCTTTGTTTTAAATTTCAAGGACGAAATTCTTTTAAGGGGGGAAGGATGTGATAACCCGTTTATCTTTTAACCAGGTGATTTAATCCTCGAGAATACCATCTAGATTAACCGAGTTCGAGGGAACGGTTTAATTCTTGGCTTGGAGGTCTTGAGTTTAAAATCCGTCGACGACCTTTTATCCATTTTACTGATTATTTTATTTAGAGAGGTAGGGGAAATTACCATTGTGCCCCTCTTCCATTAGAGGATGGATTTATGGGATTAATTAGGGAAAACCTCTTATTTCCTTTCTTTCCCCCATCTCTCTTCCCCTCTCCCTAACTCATGTTCTCCATCTCTTCTCTCTTGTGATCAACGCCAACAACATCTAAGGAAGACGATGATGATCGACGACTGGGCTTGAGCAACGGTAGTACGATGATCGCGTCTTCTTCTAATCACGGGTGAGTGTTTTAGGTTTTTTCTTCCCATTTCTCTTTGATTGATTTTCGGCCAGGGAGAATCGAATTGATGATTTGTGATTGTCCTCTTTGTTTCATGATGTTAATCAGATAGAGGTGGGGGCGTAGAGCGTGGTCAATTGTAGACTTCAGCGTGATCGAATTCTCTCGACATAAAGGGTAGATTTTCATCCTGTTTTTCCATTCGAAGATGATGGCATTTGAATGGGTGCTTAAAATCCATTGATCATGTACGTTTGGTCGCTGATGCATTCCTATTGATGAGTTAGTCGTGTGAATCTGATACGGTGTTAGGTGACATCCGTTTTGGGGTTTTCGATAATTCGTTTTCACTCCCTTCTCTTCAATTCGATCATTCGCATGATTTAGATGTCGATTAGATGCTAGAAGCCCTTGCATTTAAATGTTTTTCATGCTTAGAATCGTGCGTTATTCAATGGATTAGAGTTAACATGTTTTGGAGCATATCTAGTGCGCGTCTGGTTGAGTTGCATGTAACAGGCTTCGTTGTTGGAGGAAACACGCCTGTGCCCCGTTGGCACGTCCGTGTTTTGTGCTCCATCTGGTTTCGAAACGTGCGAGGCACGCCCATGCCCACAGGCATGGCCGTGCCCGTGCCAGTTTTGTTGTGCTATTAGCGGACAACGCCAAGCATGGATCGGTCGTGCCCGTGCGGCACAGTCGCGCATGGCTCAGGGTGGCATTTTGTTTCCGTTTCATGGTGTTTTTTTACCCCCTGAGTTCGAGTGGCATGGTACATATCCTAGGTGTATCGTTTAAGGATTTTATAGTGTTTTTTTGCATGTTTAGCGTGGCTGAGGTTGTTAGTGAGACTCTCTCTTTGATTTGTCAAGTAGGCGGTGATGTGTTTTGTTACGGAGCATTGTGACGCATGATTAGAGTGCGTGTGGACTCCGCCTACTTCCAGGTGAGCAGTGTACAAATGATCCTTCTTCTCTTCTCCTCCATTTCAGCCTTCATTCTCCTTGATACCTCTCTTTATGTTTTGATACACAGTGCATACACAGTGGTATATTGTTGTTGTCCACACTCGTCCTTGCTTGAGATGTTAGCCATGTTGTTGTTTCTGATACATTATTGTTATACCCGCATGCTTCTTATTACCGGCCTTGTTCTGCCTTGTGATTCGGGTGTGGGCTTAGCTAGTATCTTGGACTTTTGTATTCTGAGAGGAGAATGAGATATTCGAGGATTGTTGAGGATGTCCAGAGGACAGTACGTGCAGCCTTTTCGGAGTGACTCTGGCCACGCGGGCTCAAACCCCTTTATGATGCAATGTCCTTGGGTACTCCGATGATCACAGATGACATGGACGGTGCCTACATGATGTATCATATCCTCGGACACCATTCCGATTTACGTGCTATGGTGTGGTGGGGACCCCTATTTTATGTTGGTGCTGACATATAAGCGGTGTACATATTTGAGATGTACCCTTGAGTATTTTTGGAGATTATGTATGGTGACACGAGACGTACACGTTGTTAAGGAATCATGATATGAGTTGAGTGTTTGAGACCTGTTGGATGTTTTTTTATCATTGAGACTTGTTAAGTTTCTTGTGTTGTTATTTCTCTGATCATTGATTCATATGCCTTCATTTGAGATTGTGATTGAATGCTCTATGTGACGATCGTATGATATGCATCTTAAGCTATTTTATTGTTATATTCGGACTGTTGCCTTTTTCCTTAGTCGTATTCTATGAGTCGAGGTTTGTAACTGTGGTTGGTGGTCCCCTCCTGCTTTCCCCCGATCTCATCCGTGTTGCGGGTCAAGGTGGTCAGGTTGTTACTTACGTTCGACTTAGACTACCACCACAACCTCATGAAACTCTCTCTAACTTTCTCTTGTCTCTGACATGAGTTTGATTCTTTTATTACCCTGTGTACACCACCAACTGAACATTGTTGTAGGTAGTTGATTACTAGGAGGATGCGACGGGGAGATGGCGCGATCTCTTTTGATTTTTGATTTTTTATTTTTTTATCTGTAGTTGTTTTATCATTTTGAGACTTCCATTAAATGTATGACTTTGAGATTGTCGTTCTGCATGTTTAGTTTGGATTTGGGAGTTTTAGTCTTCCATGTTGAGTTTTGATCATTTGAGTACTTACTCTTGAAATTTATACGATGTTCACCCATTGAGATAGTTTGACCTTTGGTTCATTTTGTATAACCCTTAATTTGAGTTATGATTTTGTTATTTATTTGTGTTATACCCCGTACTTTTATACTCATTTTTATATTGATTTATGCTCATTTATGATTATTATTTCATTTTGGAGGTTTTCATTTTTTCGATGAATAGTAACTTCTTGAATAGTAACTTCGTATTTTATATAGCATTTCGGTTAATTTTTGCGTTGCATATTTTACGGACAATGTTCTGATACCGGCACAACCGGTTCGATGAGACTTGAACTTTAAGTACCATATTGGCATACGGCGACTTCGCGGATTTCATCGGATTAGTCATGTTGTGATGTGACGGTTTTTAACATTTCAAATTTGCGTTCATCTAGAACGTCTTATGATTTCGTGATTTTTGGTGATCAGTTAGAGGTTTCTCGGATTGGTTATCCATAAGTGGGATGTGTTAGACGATGTTAGTATAGTTAGTGGGTTAGTTGGCGTGTTAATTTCAAGTGGGTGTGGTTGAATTAATTGGGATAGTGTGTGTAACTATATCAGTGTTGTATTTGGGTTGGTTTAAGGCCATTTGTAGCCCCTTTTTTGGTTCCCACACGTGAGAGAAGAGGAGAAGAAAGGAAGAAGAAGAGGAAGAGAAGAGGAAGGAGGCTTGGAGGAAATGTTTAGGAGTTCTTGAAGATTCAACCATTTCACATGAGTTTTTGACCGGTTCTGGCTTGTTCTTGGTTGTTGATCACTTGGGGAAGCTAGGAGGCAGGTCACAGCCACCATCCTTGGTGAATTTAGGGTAGTAACTTTGATGAATTTCATGTTTTCCATAGATTTCAAGTTCGGGATGATTTTTGTTTGGTCGGTTTTTTGTTTGGTATGAGGTTGATGTTGTTGGAAGGCTTGGTTTGCCTTGTTTCATGTTTTGAAATGTGTTTAAGGCCTTGAGTTTGAGGTTTGGTCGAATTTGAGTTGGAGTCGTGCACTTGGGCTTTTCTGTAAATTTTGATGACAGCAAAATCGGTCGACCGGTAATGGTGTCCGACAGACCGGATTTTGAGCCTGCTCTCTCGTTGCTGAAACCGGTCGACCAGTTTCAGGAAACCGGCAGACTGAATTTCTGGCTGTTTCGAAGAATTCTTCTTCGGGTTTTCTAATTCTTTTAGGGTGGTTTAGGAAGGGTCGGGGTCAACCCTAGAACCGTCTTAATGGATCTTTGAGGCATAGATTGAGACGTGTTTGGTGTGATTGGGATGTTGATCGCTTTGTTTTGCCATGATCGGATTTTTAGACATTTGTTCATAACCTTGTGGCAGGAACTTGTGGTCAGCCATTTGATCTACTTGTGCTCAGATAGAGGGTTCTCGGCACAGTTTGATCGTGGTTTGACTCAGGTTAGTTGATATACCGACTAATGGTACTTGAAGGTTAAGTATTTCTCATCGTTTAACATGTTTTTACATGCGGTAGATTAGTACCGTCATTGCATGATTTATGATCGATTCCTTTGAGATTAATGCTTTGATTTCGACTGTTGTGTCATGACAGCTGGTATGCCTGTTGTGGTATTGGACATGGGATATGGATGCTGGATTTCAAGTCCTTGGAGTGATTCTCTATTGAGAAACTAAGGCCACCCTCGGGTGTCAGAACATCTTCATTTCTTTTCTGTTCGTGGAAGAAGAACTAGGACAGTTACCTCTTGATGGTACATGTACGCGGTGGTGCCATACTGGATTGTAAATCAAGTAGGCATTATTGGGGTACCCTAGAAGAGTGATTCTTTTTACATGGCCAACTGTTACATCCATTATCGCCTTGGTTCGTGGATTTATTTGAACATTATGGATACAACTGTTTCATGGTTTGAACGAGCATTCGGACTGCATGTTTTATTCATTTACTATTTTGTCTGTATTTCATCTCACCAGTTAGTGATGGCTGACGGATTTTACCTCTCCTCATTTTGGCAGGTGACACTTGATTTGTAGCTGGATGCGACGGGGAGTGGTGATGGCCTCTTAGGATTTTAGATTGTTACTTCTGCTACATGTTTGGATGTTTTTTAGGATACTCTGGTTTACTTTTGGACCTGATGGTCTTTTAATGGTTTTGCACCCTGTTGTGGGACTTATGGTTCATGACGTATATTTATATTATGTTATCTAGCATGATGACTTGACTTTCCCCTTCATGATTCGGTTTATCTTAGTATTTATTTTATCTCTTTGGCTTCAATGACTCGTGGTTCACCCCACGGGTTATCGCCCGTGGCACCCAATTTCGGATGTTACATTTGTGGTATCAGAGCAGGTCGGTTCATTACCGATTCATCTCTATTTTGAATTATTTTTTAGTTTAAACTATCGAGTTTTGTTTTCACTTTTAGAACGAGGCACCGTCCCCCGGCATCTGATAGGTATGTTCTCTCGATTTATCTCTGGGTTTTGTTTGTATAGCATTTTTGCGCTTCCTTTTCGTGCGGGGGTTTCGTTTTCATCAGAATGTAGAACACCCGAACTGGTGTGGGATAAACTGCATCCTCCTTAGAGGAGACATCTTTGAGTAAGGTTAACCCCTTTTAAGTTGGTTCTCAAAACTGTTTTACTTGACATGTTTAAGTGAGGTATGATATGTAGTGCTAAAATATAAACAATGGCACGCAATCTAAAGAGGTTCACGGTGGTGTAATCTGTTACTCTTCTCTTCTCCTTTTGATGTAGGAGGAATTCACTATTGTTTCTATAGTACACCGATATAATTTTTATACCCCGTGTTTTATATGCATTTTTATATTGTTTAATAAGCTTTATCATTATTATATCATTTTAGAGATTTACGGTTTTTCGGTGAATCATGCTTTCGGGAATAGTGTTCTCGTGTTTTAAATGACCAATCGGCTATATTTTGCATTGCATTCCGTATGACCGATATTTTGATACCGGTATGACCGGGATGATGATACTTGAACGTCAAGTACCATATTGACGTATGCCGATGAACCAAACTGAGTGGCAATGCAGCAAGTGTACTGCTTTTCGTTGGTAGTAATAAAAGATCGAACCCAAAGGAATTATCCGTAACGATGGTTAAATCAATTTCGTGACTTAAAAGTAGTGAAGTTAACGATAAAAAGGTTGTGCATGTAATGTAAAGATTGGAAACGTAAATGACAAGTAACTGAAGTGCTATTCTCTCGTGCGATTCCCCCACAACCAGTGCCACTCAACAACCAACCCAAGTACTATGGGTCAACAGTGAGGTAGGATTTGATCACAAGAGATCACCAACCAATCCCCTCGGAATACACCTGGGGATGATAGGTTTATCCACGGCTAGGAAAGGATACGGTCGCAATGCTTTCAAGAGAATGATAATATAAAAGAAAGACTGTAAATGACGAGAAATGAATTGCTTGTATTAAAA
>JAOWBR010156609.1:0-12777 GCA_028571145.1 Dionaea muscipula
ATTTATTTTTCTTTCATATCTCATTATATAATTTATCAAATATATAAATATTATGATCAAAATTCATAATTTTTTACAAGGATAAAAATGAGTCTAATATTGATATAATTTTTAAAAATTATATAAAGTGCACGACATGACACGTGCACGGACACAAACACAGACATGGACACGGCATGACTCGAGCACGAGGACAAGTAATTTTTGTGAGAGTGAACGAAATTGTAATAATGTTCACCGTCCCAACGACACGAGTAATTTCTAGTTATTATTATTACATTGGATGAATGATTTAAATCTCATATAACTCTTCTCTAACACAAATATCACATCATCCCTCTCTTTTCTATCATCTCATTCCCACTCTCTCCTCTCTCATCTCCCTCATTTTCTATTATTTTCAATCACACTCAATTTTTTTTAAATATTATTGATAAAAATTAAAAATATTATAGTTAAATTCTTAAATTTTTTTAGACGACGTAGTGTTTATCGTGCCAAAGGCACGAGCTTCCACTAGTTCTAAAATTGAGTTGCAAACAAACATTAGTTGTCATATAAGATTAGATGCCTAGTAGGATATTCCATGTTATAAAAGAAGAAAAAAATATAAAAAAGAAAAAATCATCAAAATAATAAACTATTATTTCTTTTTCCAGAAAATAAATATAAAATTTCACATGTCCCTGAGAATATAGATGCGGAATACCATATATCTTTGTTTTTATGGTTTCTGTGAAATCTCTTTAATTAACTCAAAAGAAACATACATCAAATAATAAAAAACAACATTAGTTTACCACATTGCCTAGAGCCATCCAATGGATCAAAAGAACCCGCAGAGGTGCTGGTTGTGAAGATATGTGATAGAATAAAATAAGAAGGCATAAACCGTAAAAGGGTTTGTCCACATTATTTATAAACTCATAATGGACCATAGGTCGTTATACTAGTCCTAAGACAAAATAAGCCCAAGTAATTCACAACACTCTCCCTCAAGGTGGAGTATAAATATTAATCATGTCCAATTTGTTACAAATAAATTCAACCCGACTCCTTGCAACAGACTTAGTGAGGATATCTCCAAGTCGCTCACTTGTCCTCACATGATTCAAACTAATATCCCACTCTTCAACTTCTCTCGACAACCTCAATATGTTTAGTGCTTTTATGGAACACTGGATTCGAGACAATGTGAATAGCAAACTGATTATCACACCATAATACCACAACTGAGCAAGTCGAGAAACCGAATATCCTAACTCCTCAAGCAACTAGTAAAGATAGGTAACATCGTTAATGTGCAAGAACACAATAATCACACTTAGCACTGGACCTAGCAACAATCGTTTGCTTCTTACTCTTCCAAGAAGCCAGATTCCCATCAACAAAGACACGATATCCAATAGTAGACCTCCGATTAGAAGGTGAGCCCGTCCAATCCGCATCAAATAACCCCTCTATATGCCGATCACCATCATCACAATAAAGTAAACCTTGGATAAGACACCCTTTAATATACGTGAGAATATGCAAAGCCGTTTCTTATGAGGAACTTTAGGATCTGACATACATAAATTGACTGACCATATCGACAGAGAAAGAAATATTCGGCTGAATGATGACAAGATAATTCAACTTACCAACCAACCGTCAATATTTATCAGGATCACCATATATCTTGCCATCTCCCAGGGCAAGTTTCACTTCAAGCGCCATAGGAGTATCATACTAATATCCCGGAGCAAGTTGAGAGCGTACTTCTGTTGGGATAAAAATATACCCCGTTTACAGTTGAGCTACTTTAATCCCTAAGAAATACTGTAGATCCTCAAGATCTTTAGTGTGAAAATGATTCTGAAGAAAGCCTTTCAAGGAAGTCACGCCTGCACCATCAATCTCAGTTACAACAATATCGTCCACATACATAATAAGGATAATACAACTAGCACTAGAGTATCGATAGAATACCGAGTCATCCTTCGTTGATTGTTGTAGACCAAACTCTAGTACCACAAAACTAAATCGCCTAAGTAAGCCCGAGAGACTGCTTTAGACCATATAAATTTTTTTTTAAGGTGACAAACACACCCATGAGCAAACTCCCTTGAACAACAAACTCAGGTGGTTGCTCCAGATGTACCTTCTCAGCCAAATCACCTTGAAGAAAAACATTTTTGACATCCAACTGAAAGATGTAAGAGAAATAAGAAGATGAACCAAAACTATCTTCGCAACAGGAGAGAAAGTATGGTGTAATGAACAACATAAACCTGAGCACAACCCTTGGCCACCAAACGGGCCTTGAGCCGAGCGATTATGTTATTAGGGTTCATCTTCACGATATAAACCCACTTATATTTAATAATCATCTTGTCAGGAGGCAACAGAACTAGATCTCATGTCTGATTAGCCTTGAGGGCCTTCATCTCCTCAACCATAGCCTGACGTCATCTAGGAGAAGAAAGAGCCTCAGATAATGTTCAAGGAATCGAAACATAATCCAAGGCAGAAATAAAGGCTTGTAAATGAGAAAAGACACCAGTGTAGGATATGTAAGTAGATAACGGATAAGTGACACAACTACGTTGTTCCTTCCAGAAGGCGATAGAGAGATCTAAATCTGACAGGAACGAAGGTGTTAGAACAGATAACAGAGATTCAAGTGATGAGGACAGTGGTTCGATAGGGTCCTGCTCAGGAGCAGCTACTAATCTAACATTGCTGGGAGAAGACCAAGACCAAAAGATGCAGCTCGACGAGGACGGCGAGTATACACCTGTTGGACGGGTGGCTAACAAGGAATAGGTGGTGGTGACACCGACAGATGCTAAACAAGTTCATAGGTCAGGGTATCATCAACTGCACTAGAGAAAGACTGACACTCAGGAGAAAGAGGAAGGGGAACTAAAAGTAGTACACTCATCAAAAGTAACATCAACACACACACAAAATCATCTTAAATCAGGAGAATAACACTTATAACCTTTTTGTGCATGAGAGTAACCCAAAAAGATACACTCAAGAGATTTGAGATGAAATTTGGTAAGGTGAAGGCGAATATCGCGAACATAACACATACACCTAAAAACACTTAATGAGAATGGATGCAGAGAGGTGTCTAAATAGAACATGATGAGGAATCTCTCCATGAAGAATACAGGACGACAAACGATTGATCAGGTATGCCACAGTAAAAAATGTCTCACTCCAAAATATTTTAGACACCTTTATTTGGAATATAAGGGCTTAGATCACCTCTAAGAGATGATAGTTTTTATGTTTGGCAATCCTATTTTATGGTGGTGTATCAGGACACGAAGATTGATAGAAAATCTCACGGGTGTTAATAAAGAAAGAAGAGAAACATTTGTGGGCATTATCACTCCTATTAATGCGGATAGAAAGGGTAAATTGCGTCTGTATCTCAGCATGAAAAACAGCAAAGATAGAGAATAACGATCATCAAATACAATCAAATCATACGTGGATAATGATTGACAAAGGAAACACAATAACGAAAACCAGTTTTTGACTCAATAGGGAATGAACTCCAAATATTAGAATGAATTAACTCAAATGGAGCAGAAGGTCCGTTATGAACTCTAGACACATAAAACACTTTATGGTGTTTGGTAAAATGACAAGATTCATAAAAAAGGTGAGACAAAGACAGAACTTCTGGATATAAACGCTTGAGAATAGAAAGTAACGGATGACCAAAACGACATTGGAGATCTAAAGCAGTGATAGAGAGACTAGGACAAGCAATAAAAACAACGTCAGGTGACTCTGGTTCCAACACGTAGATACCTCCTGACATGCGTCGACCCCTACTAATGATCTTTCTCGTCAACAGATCTTGTAACTCATAATAATCACAAAAAATATAGTATGACATCGATGAGTCTGAGTCAGGACACTCAAAGATAATAAATTAAATGAAAGATCAGGTAAGTATAAAACAAACGACAAAGTGAAGGAGTAAGAGAAACTGTCTTGATCCCTGTGATCAGAATATATGAGTCATTAGCCACCCGGATATCGAGACATGAGAAAGTAAGAGAATAATCTCGCAGCATACCTATGCTACCACTCAAAGATAATAAATTAAACGGAAGATTAGGTAAGTATAAAATAGACTACAAAGTAAAGGAGTAAGAGAGATTGTCTCGATCCTCGTGACCAAAATATACGAGTCATTAGCCACCCAGACATCGGGATATGAGGAAGTCAGAGAATAATATCACAACATACCTATGGTACCACTCAAAGATAATAAATTAAACGGAAGATTAGGTAAGTATAAAATAGACGAAAAAGTGAAGGAGTAAGAGAGACTGTCTCGATCGTCGTGACCGAAATATATGAGTCATTAGCCACCCAGACATCGGGATATGAGGAAGTAAGAGAATAATCTCGTAGCATACCTATGGTATCAATTATATGACCAGAAGTCCCCCTGAATCAATGAGCCATGAATGAGAGGAAGTAGAGTGAGCCATGGGATAAGGAAGAAAGAACCAAGACGTTAAGAGGAAGATTTTGTCTTCACGAAGCGGCGCACAGCGGACAGGGGCGGTGCATTGGGATAGCGACAACCTGTGCAGGTGCTTGCGGTGGCCGGCGGCGAAGCGGTTTGAACGGGTTTGACGACTCAATGCGCTCTACAACCTTCAGTTGTTGAAGATAAGCCCCCCTAGATGGAGTTTTAGGTCGACCACTGCTGCCGTCGGTTGTGGCTGCGGCGGCGGACGCGATTAGGGATAGATGAAGACTAAGATGGGTAACCTTGCTTTGATATCATGTGAAGATATGTGATACAATAAAATGAGAAGACACAAATCCTAGGAGAGTTTGTCCATATTATTTATAAACTCATAGCGGACCATGGGCCGTTATACTAGTTCTAAGACAAAACAAGCCCAACTAACTCACAACACTGGTCAGTAAAGCAAAAAAATTAGCCTTGACAACAACAGTTTAACTATATATGGAGAGCAAGAAATGAACTGGTCTATGAAAACAGAGAAGTATCTATAGAGGACATAGTTAGGAAATCAAAATACATGTCTGTTGATCAATGCATTCCCTTTTTCTTGATTTTATGCCCATTTTGTAGAGCCCTTCCTATAGAGCATTCTTGGATATGTCCTTGTTTTTGTGAATGATGTAAAGTACTTGTGATGCTTGCACTGTACTGATTGTTCATAGACATGAAATGTCTAGCTTTTCCCAGAAAAAAATGACGTCAGTAAGAATACCAACATCATATCTATTTTTTAATAAAAATGTCAATTTTGAAAATACCAATGTTCATAGGCCTAAAAGGTTAATGATCTTTGAGTTCTAAAAAACTTAGGCTCATACTTGAATTTTGGGTTGGAGTTCTGCTCCCAAACCCGAACGAAAAAATACTAGTTTGGACACGTCTAAATTTGCTGATAAGCCGAAACCCTCTTTCTGAGAATAGCTCCAATACCCAAACCCCACAACCATGAAAGGGGAATTAGCAATGTCTGGCTTTATAAAAATCACAAAACAGTAATAAAAATCTGTGTCCTTCTTGTGTATAAAAGATTTTTCCCTGAAAGAAACATCAAGTTTCAATATTCTGAAAGCGTAGGGCACATGATTCCAGCTAAAGCATGTTATATATCACGACCCTAATTCAAAGAGTCAATTACATAACCGCCAAAATATCCTTACATCCATCATCGATACCTAAAGTCAGTTCAACAACCAATGCACACTGTACACATGCATATATGATTGGTCATTTTATGTCTACTTTCTATCATAGTCCACGTCGACGAAAGTTTTTCTAACCTGGAAACTCCAATCAATTTGTTGACTCCACATCTCAACCACCCATCAATAGGAGCATATTATAAAGAAGAATGTTCCTTCTCAATTACAAGTAATAACAACAATATTCCCCTACCCCTAGATTAATAGAAAGGTGCCCTTTTTATTTTCATTTTTTTTAATCAGGAAGATGCTCTTTTGTTATTACTAGGAAATGTTCCTTTTTAATTTTTAACAATAGTTAGCCAATAAATAAACAGATGACTAAATATTTCATCTAGAGATGAATAGGAATACAACATTTTAAGTAAACATTGTGCAAACTGAATAACTGTATAAAAATAATTTTTTACAAAATTCACTCAAGAAAACTAAATTAACACACTATGTGTGTTAGATAGCCGACAACTAACAAACTGTACTTGTCGGATCTTATGTGCATGTATCCTGCAGATACGTGTGACCGACCCTACCTAGTAGGAAGTGGTCGTGATAATGAAAACTGAATTAACACATTATGAAAATATGGCCATCATCTCAATCAAAAAGAAGAAGAAGATATGAGCAATATAAACATATGTGTTGGCCCAGAATAGACCAAGAGGGGAGATGTGAATTGGTATATTCAAGTTTCAGTAAAACTCAAATACTTTTTCAGTTCAATCGTAGTTCATCAAAATGTTTCAAAATAGTTTATCAAAAACAGTTTATGCAACAGTGTATCGAAACAATAGTAAAGAGTAAGGAATAGAAGTTGACACCACGATTTCTATTGGTTTAATCTAAGCTCGCTTACGTCCAATCCCCTATACCTTAGTCTCGAGCTTTAGTTCTCTAGTCTGAAACATTTGTCTTACCGGTGGCAAGTAAACCGATATATGTTGTAGCTCACTCTTTGTATTTACCTAACCCCTTAGCAACTTACTAAGTCTAAGAATACAAATTCTAGACAAGTTCCTTACCACACACCTAGTGCTCATACACTTTTGTTTTGTTTTGGGTAACAAAGAGATTTTTCTTAGGTAACACACTTGTCAAAACACAACACTTCAAACGTTTAGGAGCTCAGCAACGGAGAACTTGGAGAGCTTCGTCGACTTTGGGTATAAGATCACGTGTATCTTCTCCTTGCTAGTGCATCTGATAAATATAATCATCAAGGGAAGATCCATAATAATCTGCCCAAGGACCACCAAATAAGTCAACTGTTGGGATTACCCAGCGGGTAAAGACCATTCTAAAACAAGTTGCAGAGGTCCGTGCACACTCTTCAATCAGCTCCAAGTCACATCGAGGATCATCTGACTTGCAGAGGACAAAGCTCTAATTCCTTTGGTCCCTTGCAAGGTGTTACCCAACTACTCTAAGTATCTAAATGTACAAAGGAAAAATACATCCACTAATCAAGTACATTTAATCACAATTAATTACATGACTTTTACAAAGTGCGACGAACACGCTGATCTCAAAAGAGTTATCAAACTGAGTAACGAAAACTTAAGCAGATCTAAACAAAAAGTAAAGGAGCATTACACCCTAAGAGGAACACGAACTGTCATCAGTGAAGCATTCTGGAACAAAAGTTCTAGACACTTAAGACATCTTAGTCAAGTCTTTGATTTTGGGAAAAGTCAAAGCTTCTTGCAATCTCAAGATGCATATTAATCCATGAAACACGAAATGATATAAATGATATCAACCATCAAAACAAAGGCTAGAGATATAAACCCAACAATATGTATCCCATAAGAGAATATATATCAAAACTTAAAAAGGTACCCCATGCGTTGCAAAGGGCTAAAACCAGTTCTATAACATCTAGTCTGCCCCTTGAGGCAATATCTGATCAACTGATGCTTGAGTTATTGGACTAATTCTCTCTTCCAAACCTAGGATAACTCCCTGATAACTATTTTCGGATGCTTTTTTACATTTTGATATCATGTGTTGCATCATATTGGTCAATCACTTGATCAATGCTTTACAAACTAGCTTAAAGTTGATAACATCTGCTGAGAATAAGTTGCCAAATTTTTCCTTTTTGCTGAATCCAATTATTTCCCTTTGGCTCATAACTGCTTGTGAAACTACTAACAAATTTATTGATGGTTTACTAGACAGCTATTATATCTGGTTTCTCTGCATTCCCGTGGCTTGTTAAGCCTCTTTATGGCTTTATCAGGTTTGTGTTTTTTTATACATATTGTAGCCTTAACTTCCTATCCACATTATCAGTGTTTTACTTTCTTCACTACTGAACATATGTTTGCTACTTTCAGCGACTCTCTTCCACTTTTTGGGTACCGAAGAAGGTCATACTTGGTTCTTTCTGGACTTCTAGGGGCATTGGCATGGGGTTTGATGACTAGTGTTGTTGATAGCAAATATAGTGCCGCTGTTTGTATACTTCTTGGATCTCTTTCAGTCGCTTTCTCTGATGTTGTAAGCATTTCGTTCATCCTTCTCATGTTTTTTATATAGATTTTTCAAGCTTTTGTCTGGAGTTATTCCATTAGGAGTTGACTGCTGTGGCCGTGTTAGTTGCTGTGTGAACCATGAATTGCATTCGATCCCAGAGAGTATTTGATGTCGGTCTTGGAGCACTGTATCTGGGGCTTTTCAATCTAGCAAGCCCTTTTCATGGAAGAAAGATTTAGCATTTTACCCTTGGATATCAGACAGTAATGGATAGAATTTCATTGCTATACCCTTGAAAGTGCTATCTCTGCCCTGTCCATGGGACTTTTAGTCTGTTCTTCATGCCACAGCTTCTGCTGATAGTCATATTGTAAGCTTCGTCAACAGATGAACTGGAGTATTACTGGTTGAAGCGGAAAGAGAATCACCTTTTGCTGTTAGGATGCTCCATGTGAACCAATCTTTCCCTAGTTCAAACTTGTTCCTTCAAAATTCATGTTTTAATGTGCTCGGAGGGTACTGAGTGAGGTCAGAAGTCATGAGATGTTTTCTTTTGTATGTTGTCTTCAACTTATGGTCATTCTTACTGCAATTTGGTGGCATCAAGTGCTAAGAAGCATTGTCTGGGCTAAATAGAATAGACAAGTTTGATTGGTCATACTTGGATGAGACTAATGAACGCAATTTCTAGTGTCCCCTTCAAATGACAATATGTAGGTATGGTCCTTTTGCTCTATTAGTGTCCTTACATTGCTTGCGTTTCCAATGGAAGTCTTACAGGAAGCACGTACAGTGTGGTTCTGGATGTCTTCTTCTTTGGTGCTTGTTTTGTCGATAACTGTCTTCAAACTTTATGAGGTTGTGTCAAACTAAGCTGTTCCAGTGGGTTTGTAAATCATTTTGTGTCTGTTCATGGTGATTCCTATTCATCAAAAGGGGCTCAGTTGCACTTCTAAGTAAAATTGTAAAGGATAGATCCTTGGAAATGGTGTATCCAAGTTCTTATTCCATTGTTGATAGAGGTGATTTGGTATGTTTTGACAACATTTGGCAGAGTTGAAAAAGAAATAGTAACATGCAACTTGTGTTATGTAGTGAATAAATGTTGCAACGTGTATATTTGGTAATTGTATTTTCACTTGTCTTCCCCAAGACCCCTGCACTTCTGTGTGCAGTCTAACATTGAATTATTCTCAACGCTACATTCTCTAGATCTTGCATGATAGATAACAAATGTCTTAAGACTGTTATATTTGTTAGGTCGTAGATTCTATGGTGGTTGAGAGATCCCGTGGTGAGTCTCAAAGCACGTCAGGTTCTCTCCAGTCATTGTGCTGGGGGTCTTCAGCTTTTGGGGGGATTGTCAGCTCCTATTATAGTGGCTCGTTGGTGGAAGCTTATGGTGTGAGGTGTGTTTTCCGTTTTTTTTGCTTTGGTTGCTTTGTTGCTGAAAGTCCCAGAGAGGAATTTGTACTAACATATCAACCATGGTTTCTTATTCAATTTTTTCAGATTTGTTTTTGGAATAACAGCGCTGCTTCCTCTAATCACATCTACTGTAGCTGTCTTGGTTAAGGAGCAGCGCGTTTCTGGTCCACAATGGGGTCACACTACTGGAGGTTCTAGCTTTTTAAGTAGCTCCAAGCAAAACGTAGTCCAGCTGTGGGATGCTGTTAGGCAGCCCAATGTATTTTTTCCTACCTTGTTTATTTTCCTATGGCAGGCTACTCCACATTCAGACTCTGCTATGTTCTTCTTCACGTATGTTTCCATTTTCCTGCTCATCATCCTAGTCCTTGACAATTTACTGTGCACCACATGTTTTTTATTTGTACTACTATTCTTGGAATTAATTGTGTGATTTTTGCTTTCAGTACAAACAAACTTGGCTTTACACCCGAATTTCTTGGCCGTGTCAAGCTTGTGACGTCTGTTGCATCATTGGTTGGTGTTGGACTGTATAATGGATTTCTGAAAAATGTTCCTTTGAGACGTATATTTTTAGCAACAACAATTGTTGGAACAGCTCTAGGGATGACTCAGGTTTGTGTTAGAAATATTGAGTACTAAGGCGGGCGTGGTTTGCCTGAATCTGAACATTTGTGCTCTTCAGGTTTTTCTTGTCACCGGACTGAACAAAAAATTTGGTATTAGCGATGAGTGGTTTGCTATCGGGGATTCTCTTATCCTTACAGTTCTTGGCCAGGTACTTCAGTTTCTTGAATGTTTGATTGAACTGGAACTATAGATTTCTGCAGTACATTTGAAACATTTCTTTTATCCACAGTTACAGACACCAGTAACTATTGTCTTTTTTATTGTGAGGATTCTACCTCTTTTTGTCAGCCTTTGGGTGGAGCTAGCTGCCCTTCATATATAGCTCCGCCGTCTTCCAAATGACCTGAGTTACAAATTTGTTCTGGCTTCTTCTATCTCTTGCGGTCACTTTATGAATGAAAAATAGAAAAATACTAGATGCAACCATATGCATGCCACCCTTGAAAGGAGGAGAGACATGATTCGAATCTAGGCAATACGTGAAATGATACCAAAAGTTCATTGTATATATAGGCTTCTTGGTCATCAATGATGGCATGGACTTGGGTTTTTGATTTTTTCCCCACTATAGCAGTTTTTTTTCTCTTTCACTTGTGTGGGGAAGTAGTAACTTGTCTGAGACATGCGAAAAGGAGAATTGATCTTTAGAACATAGTTTTGTTGCAGCAGACCATGTGTTTAGTCTATATTTGTTTGCTCGAGTTATGGCTGACTTCAACAGTCACATTAAGATGAACTGACATGGTGTATTTCATTTGGAGATGATATTATTGTGGTGATAGATGACATAAGGAAAGGCATTACTACTAAGTTCATGACAGCATAGGGGGCTTGTGGGGTTCAAATTTAGTAGGACGAACTAAGTATATGGAGAATGATTTTGCAGGCAGTTGTGGAAGAGAATATGCCATTATGAGGTTGGGAATGGAAGGTTTCCAAAGAGATTTTCATATCTTGGATTCATGTTCATTGTATGGACAGATGGTAGGATAGATGGAGATGTTACTCTTATAGGATGGAGGAAGAGAGTCACTCCTAAGTTTATGATCCCAAATAACTGGTGTAGTTTAAAAAAGCATATTTTTTGGTGGTAGGCAAGGAAGTGTCAATTCATTCGAAGATGGCTAGGATAGGGTTCAAAATATTGAGGAGAATGGACGGACATATTGATAAACATCGGGCCATAAATGATCCTAGGCAAGAGGCTTTTTGAGTGGCACTAACTGAAGACAAGTCAAGGGAGATATAATTAAGGTGGTGTGGACATTAGAAGAGTAATCCGCCAATGCACCAATGCAGAGGTGTTCTTAAGTATTCACAAAAGTGTATTTCAGAAGGGGAGTGGAAGACTGGAAAGCATTTGAAATAAACAATGAAAGTTTAACTTGGTGTGCGTATCATCGCATGAGAAGAGTAGGTCTCCTGATTTACCTATGAGCCTTGATGTCAAGTAATGACAGAAGTGCAATGGAACATGGGGGAGAGGATGGTTGGACAAGTTTAATTGAAACTTGAAAGTATGACTTGGAATACAGTAACTTGATTGTTGGTGTTATCTGAAATGGATAGATATAGCATCCATGAATTTGTCAAGTAATATGAATAGGTTGAATTTGAGTTGGTTTGTTTTGTACTTTGAATTTAACCTGTGATTATTGTGATAATTTAATAATTTTAACATTGCCTTGAGACTAATCCTCAAACATAAGTTGAGAAAGATTGAACAAAAGGTGCAATTGATGATAATGTCTGAGGTAGATATCCTTTCAATGGCATTTCTTGAATAGTCTTTGTGACTGCACACTCCTGTTTGTTGGAAGGATGGATTCTGACGTTTGTTTGTTTGTGTGTGTGTGTGTGTGTGTGTGTGTGTGTGTGTTGTGTGTAAGCGTCCATGATTATCCTCGGGAAGCCCGGAGGGGGATGATGGGGCTACAGGTTGTCGATTAGACTCATATAAACTATGATGCGGTAGACTTTAGATATTCAGAGGGTGCTTACTTTGATGCCTGGAGTCTTGCTCTTCTTTATTGTCTCGTACTTGCCTTATGGCCTACAAGAAAGGTTTTAGCAAAACCTATGTTTAACAAGATTGATTGTCGGTTAAGACTCATATAAACTATGATGTGGTAGGCTTTGGATATTTTGGGGGTGCTTACATTGATGCCTGAAGTCTTGCTCTTCTTTATTGTCTTGTACTTGCCTTATGGCCTACAAGAAAGTTTTTAGCAAATTCTATGTTTAACAAGATAGATTGTTGGGTAGACTCATATAAACTATGATGCGGTAGATTTTGGATATTCTGGGGGTGCTTACTTTGATGCCTGGAGTCTTGCTCTTCTTTATTGTCTGGTATTTGCCTTATGGGCTACAAGAAAGGTTTTAGCAAAATCTATGTTTAACAAGACAGCTGCAAGAATCTATGCTTAAACAAGTGGTTGAAGAAAGGGATAAACATGGACTTATTTTCGTCCAGGGACAACGACTTGTATT
>JAOWBR010156620.1:0-12776 GCA_028571145.1 Dionaea muscipula
GCACTAGCTTCAGTAAAGCACTCATAATGAACTTCAGACAAGGTAGAAGAATAATAGCATAATCTTACAGCATATTTAATGAAAAGGTCAACATAAACAAGAACATGTTAGTCATAAGCAATGCAAGGGTAGATGACATCATGACAGTAAATGCGATGAGCAGAGAATAATGTACGTAACCTGAAAGACAAGCAACAGGACAAAGCATCATGTTCTAGGAACTCTACCACCAGGAAAAACACCATCCAAATATCAAAGCTAAGTAACTGGCTGAACAGCTATAATTGATCAAAATTCCATAAGCTCATCCGACCATCAACCCACAAGGCACCATCAACTTCATCATAGGGAATAATGATGATTTAATCATGAGAAATAAGCACTTTATGCAGACAAGATAAAAGGTTGAAAAAATAATGACATAAACTATGCAGACAAGAGAAAACACTTTATAGGAAATAATGAGGATTTAATCATGAGAAATAATTCACAAGCAAACATTTTTAGAAGCAATTGGAACATCTTCATCATCTAGGACTGTTTCACCATTAAGATTGAAATCTGAGGACCTTTTCCATTCTGGTGTGGGAGGGGAGCAAATGACCGATTCAGGTTTGGGTTCATGGTAAAAGGCATACAATGAATCTACGTAGTCCTTGATATATGAGTATTCACCCCTACAAGAAGACAAGGAGATCAACCCAGGCGGATCGGAATTTTTCGGCTTGAGGTTCCTGGTCAGCCCTCCTGGTCGGCACTTGCCTAGTCGGCCCTCCTAGTCAGCACTTGCCTACTCGACCTTCCTGGTCGGCCCTCCTGGTCGGCAGTTTCTTCAACAACCTAAGGAGGGATCTTTTCCTTGACAGGTTGCCTGGTCGGCCTGCCTGGTCGGCACTTTCCTGGTCGAAGGATATGCCACGTCAGCTTCTCTTGGCAGTATTCAGTAGTCGGCACTGAGCATCGTGGTCGGCAGCCTGTTCGGCAGGTCATCCTGGTAATTTCACATCTCCCCCGACCCCTATAAATAGGGGTCACCCCCGAGATCTAAGGTAAGGACACTTGCTCACTTTTCCTTCCTACCCTTTACTCTGCTCTCTTTCCTACTCAGCCTCCCGCCTGCTCGGCACCCTTTCCTGCTCCGCAACTTGCTTGCTCGGCAACTTTGCCTGCTCGGCAAACGCCTTCTCGACAGCCTGGTCGGCGCAGTCCCCAAGAGGGCCTTTTCCATTTCACACACTTACTGACTTAAGTATCGGAGCGGTGTCTCCGAGCTAACACCTCGGGGTACCCTCTAACAAGTTTGTTCGTCCTTTTCAGGTCATCGCAGTCGCCTTTCTTCAAACACACTCCTCCCCCGGTTCGACCGGACCATTCTCAAAGCCGGACTCCTCAGATCCGGTCCCTGGGACTTTGGTGATTATTCTTGGAGATTTTTCCTGGAGTATCAGTCCTTCTTGTAGATGCCAGGGGGATGGGCTTCAGCGAACTTCTGTATGGCCTATGCAAGAAACATAGAAAGGATAACATAAGGCCTGCATGATACAAGGATGGCATAGTGAACTAGACAAACTCATTCTCAACAACGAACCTCACTAACGGACATTGGTAGTGTGTGCATCAGGTAATGAACAATCATGTAACCGGTCTTGTTATGCCCATGTGTGCAGTGGACAAGAATATATTTTTTATAGCTTTATGAGAAAGCAAAAACTGTTTGACCTGACAAAGGACATCAAAACGACATCCACAAGAGTGCATAGATATTATAAATGTTCAAATGTAAGAATCCAGAAGGCTAATATATAAGGTAGCACAAGATGCAGATGTCAACAACAGTTGGTTACAGTTGCCGAGTATGATATGGTATCGGTAATGTAAAAGTACTACAACTAAAGTCAAACAACATAAAAGATATGAATACTAGAGATCGCAAATTCTTAAATGGAGTCAAATCCACTTTGGGTTAATCTTAACAAGCTTTGCAGTAAATGAAAAATTATATATACACATGTTGAGTTAAGATGATATTCCCTCTAGATAATGCATATAAGCAGTTGAGAAGAATGATCTAGAAACTTATGTTCCATACTAAACATTGCATATATGACTAACTCAGTCCAACATCCAAAACCTTGATGCTCGAAATTGGAAAGTAATACAACATGCTTACCTCAAAGACAAAAGTATTTACAGACGCATTATCAAGAACAAAATCCCGACCCTAGCAGCGTATCTGCAGAAAAGATTGCAAACTGACAACATATACAAGAAATAGGGAAACATAAATCCATATCGTAGAAAAGCCATCCACCTTCAAATATTTCAGGTTCTCCTTCTTAAACTCACTCATGGAGTAATAATGATCTGTGTTCATCAAATCAATCATCATGCCAAGCTGAAACAAACATTGAAAGAAGAAGAAGAAAAAAATAAGACAATGGTTCTTGCAACACTCTTGACACACAACAAAACAAAAGGAAGATTATTTTGGAGAAGTGTGAAGTCGTAGATAATATTAATTTGTGCTCAAAGATTGAGACAACATGGAATCCACCAGAAACTACTTGTTTTTAAGTGTCCATCTATCAACTCTTGGAGAAAGATTTCGGGATATTGAATACGTAGGAAGAGGTCTCCTGAATCTATATATGGAAGCTTTAGATTATTATAACATTAATAGATAACAGAATGCCTAGGTGCAACAGATATGTGCATGCTTCCATGGTTTACTGCCAGAAGAGGAAGAAAAACAAGTGTTTCCCAGTAGAAAAGCATGAAGTCAAAGAAGTTGGCACAAGAAATTGACGAAGGGGAAAAGCACAGAAGTTCCTCAATCTGTTGCTTTATAGAACTTAATCAAGGAGTGAGTTTGGCTTGTTCCTTTAAGCATTTGGAGCAACAAGAATAAGTACTGGAATTGACCGAGGGGTGACATATTCCTCCTGCTATTTTAATGTTCTTATACAGGAGAGAAACTGCTAACATGGACTTTGTTCAGTAGCTTGTCGCCTGAAGGGGAATACAGAACCCTTAAAGTGCGAGGCCATGTTAGGGATAAATTTATTCATTCTGATATGTTGAGATATAGGTGTTGGCAAACCACTAGAAAACATAAAATGAACTACTAGAAAACATAACTTTCATTCTGATAAAATGTATAATCCACGTTGGAACGTGCAGGACACCCAACTACACCATGTCGGCGACCGTTCGTGAGAAACCCGAACACCAGCAGCTATGGCTGCCACCTGAAACCAGCAGGAACCCCCTTCGCCCTTCACCACACGGCCATGATCGCCAAACGAACCATAACCAAATCACCACCCCCAAATCCACAACTTAACGAAATCAAGTAGAGGAGATACATTGAAACCAAAGGAAGACGGATCGAAGGCTTAAGGAGATCAATTGAAGGCTTACCGATGAGATTAGGCGGAATCTGAGTTCACCCGTCGCTCAGAGAACTGTCGCGCCTGAATCGTTGTTCCTCGGAGTTGTATAACGCCGCTCCGTTGATCGCCGCTCACCCCCATCGGCCGTCGCTGCTTCGCCATGTTCGTGGAAGCCAATCGCCGCCGCAGCCGCCGTTCTCCTACCGCTGGTCGACGAAGAGAAGAAAGGAGAAGGGGCTGCGACTACTTTTTATCTAGAAAGTTCGGAGAGTTTATTAGGTTTAGGTTTAGCTAAGATTTAGGTTTACTTATGTTTTATTCGATCCAAGATTATCATATAACTTATATAATTAATTATAAAGTCTAAAATAATATCTATGGTCCAAATAATAGGGAGGATCGGTCTCATTAATAACGAATCTGATCTAAATTAAATCTATCTACAAAGTCGGGTTATTACAAGTTATTATTTTCTTTTTCTTATTTTATTAGTTGTTTTTTTCAACAAAATAGGACAATATTTTATTTTTTCTTTTTCAAAAAGTCTTTTCAGCAAAAAAATTTTGGAGGGAAAGTATTTTCCCACCATTTTTTTTCTTCAATTTGGGTAACATTATTTTTAACGATAAAATATGAGTAATATTCATGATAGATTCTATTAGCTATTGTTAAAATTTATTTAATAACGACACTTTTATGTAATTTGTCGTTAATACTTTGTTTTCTACGTGAAATTTTTATATTGTCATTAAACATTTGTCGTTAATACTAGTTTTTTTTGTAGTGCAAGCATTATAATCATTACATGAGGATGCTGGAAGCATGAGAAATCATGGAGACTAAAATGGAAAGTTGAAGTCAACTCCTCAATTATAAAGTAGAAGAACAATGTCAAGAAAGTCTTAAAGGATGATGGAGATTCATGTGTGTCAAGTCTCAATGCTTAGGATCCAATATAAAGATGTCTTACACTCTATCTTCATGTTTTAATCAGTCTATTAGAGGATCCATACTCACATACACATACAACATCGATTTTGGAAAACTAGTTTTGAACATATGCTGGAAACTGCTCGAGGAGTCGACCCCTCCTCTAGCTGGGCAGTTAAGAATTTTCTCTAAGATTTTACAATTCTGCCCATACGATTTTAAATCTTTTCCAATCTGTTTTTAATCAATTTGAGATATATTTTGAATGATATTTTGTGATAAAATATCATTGGATATTAAGATTTACAGATGATTTAAGGAAGAGCTTTTATTTTTGGAAAGTTTGGTTTTTGATGATATATCTTTAAAATATTTCCAAATCTCTTGATGCAATCTATTCCGACTATTCTTTGAATGAGTTTCTCTTTTTTTTCTACATGGGAATTTCGTCTATATGAATAGTGCACATTCTACTTACTTTGCACGTACTCCATACGATTTTCAAGTGATCATCTTTCTCAAGCAACCAAGGAAGTGCAAGCAAATATTCTGGATTTTTGCAAACCATCCCACCTACTATTTTCCACGTATTCTCACAAGTTAATCCCTTTGGAAGACTGGTTTGACATTGAGATTAAGTGTTTGCATTCCGTTAGTTGAGCATATTGATATTTTTTCCTAGTCTAGAGAGGTATACCCATCATATTCATTATTTTATTTTATTCTTTGGGATTCCTTTAGTGAGGATTTCGAGTTTGTCTTAAGTGGAGAGTTTTACCACTTTAGCATTGAGTGAAGGAGAGTGTTGCCTTCATCGAGTTGGGTGTAGGAGAGTTTTACCTACATCGAGTCTTAGCTAGGAGAGTCATTGCCTTGTTAAGGGGTATAGGAGAGTTTTGCCAATATCTTGTGATTGGTGATAGAGAGTCATTGCTATCATCTTGTGTTGTATTGATTCATGTTTAAATTAATAAATGGAATCCTTTTCAGCATGACTCTTATGTGCTTATATTGATTGCTTGATAGTTAAGTCGCAAAATTCATAATTCCACAACTCACAGGAGTCGACTCCTCGTGAGTAAAACAACAACTTTATTTTATTTGCTAAAATCTTTAAGAACACCAATTCACCCCCTCCTCTTGGTATACTCTTGGATTCTAACAGTATTTCATACAGAATATGTCATACTATAAAGTATGTCATACCGAATATGTCATACTAAGGACTAGGTCGTACGGAATATGTCATACTACTGTGAGGCAGAATAATGGAGGACCAACCGTGTCGTACTAACGGTTGGATGGAATAATAGAGGACCAACTATGTCGTACCAACGGTTAGATGGAATAATGAAAGACCAACCGTGTTGTACCAACAGTTGGATGGAATATTAGAGACCAATTGTGTCATACCAACGGTTGGATGAAATAATGGAGGACCAACCGTGTCGTACCAACGGTTGGATGGAAAGGGTGACCAAGCATGTTGAGCTAACTGGTGGAAGGAATAAGGGTGGACCAATCGTGTCGAACCTACGGTGGGAATGAATAATGCAGGATCAATCGTGTTGTACCAACAGTGGAAAAGAATAATGGAGGATCAACCGTGTCATACCAATGGTTTTGTTGCACCTGAAAAATCTCGAAGATGGTCCACGCCCAAAACCTTCTAAGGGCAAACATCGAAGTCCCGGTTCGATTGGGATGATGCTAACTCCGACCGGTGGATTGGACCCGATCGGCTCGGGAGAGGAGTGAAGGATGATTCGGAGGTGACTCCAATCCGCTCCGGAGAAAACCTGAGAGGGAGGAGTAAACAGGTTAGAGGTTACCCCGAGGTGTGACCCCGGGAAGACTGCCCTGATGCGTAAGTCAGCACGTGCCTAAAATGACTGGTAGCTCCTGCGTACGAGGAGAATCGAAAAAAGCAGGGGAGAGAGAGAGAGAGAAGGATCAGTTGAGTTTGGGATAAGGAGGATCAGGGTGGACAAGCGGGCGAGTATCGCGAATCAAGAAATGGCCGAACAAGGGGCAGGTGGTGGTCGGGCAGGTGGTGCCGGGCAGAGGCGCCAGGTAGGTCACCTGTCAGATGACCGGGCAGGGCAGGAAAGGGGTGCTCCGGGCAGATGAGGCTGGACAAAGAGGAGAGTGAAAGGTGTGTGTAGAAATGAAGGAGTAAGGGGATATTTATAGGCAGGGCTAATCGGGCAGGGTGGCCGGGTAGGGTGGCCGGACAGGGCTGACCAAGCAGAGTCGTCGGATAGGGATGACTGGGAAGGGTCGTCGGGAAGGGATGACCGGATAGGGTCGCTGGGAAAGGCTGACCGGGCAGGGTTTCCGGGGAGGGTTGACTGGGCAGGGCCGCCGGGCAGAATGACAAAACTTCGGGATATGACTGAGATGACTATGAAAGTGTTTGTCTTGTAGCTATTGTTTTATATCTTTGATGATCATTCTGAGATTTCTTAGACATCACTTTGTGTGAACCATATTTAAATTGAATCATGTCACTTTTAGATATTTTAACATTCATATGTTTTTAAATGCATAAGTGTTTTTCATCATCAAAAAGGGGGAATTTGTTGACCCTTGATGATTAATGTTTTAATGATAACAAACACTTGGTATGTTTGATGATTGGTTTGTTTAGTTATGATCAAATGACAGGTTTCAAGACATTAGTGCATTGACCATGGACGAGTTTTATGGATGATCAAGTGGTTATCAAGTTGTTGTGATATTCCAGAATTGACGGAAGAAGGAGTCAAGCATTACAATCATTACATGAGGATGTTAATACTCTGGGAAAAATCTCCTAGAGTGATCACCAAAGTCCCGAACAGAACCTGGTCAGAGAGGTCTGGCTGGAAATGGATCCGGTCGGCTTGGGAGAGGAGTGTGCTAGGAAATGGATGACTTCGATGGCCTGAAAGAGATGAACAAACTCGTCAGAGGGTACCCCAACGTGTTAGCTCGGGGAAACCGCTCCGATGCTTAAGTCAGCAGGTGAAGAAGGAGGTGAAAGGCCCCTAGTAAGTGATTGCCGAGCAGGCACCCGGGCAGGCAAGGTCCCGAGCAGGCAACCGAGCGGGCAACCGGCAGTCAGAGGGGGGAGTCCCGAGCAAGCCTCCAGGCAGGTGTCCCGGGAAGGTCCACCGAGCAGGGCTCCGAGCTTGCTAAAGGGGGAAAGAGAACTCCAAAGGGGAAATGTGGAAGAAGGAATGTGTACCTTGAACCTTGGGGGAAGGCCCCTATTTATAGGGGTTGGAGAGGACAAAATTACCAAAATGTCACTGGTCATGTAGGCCACCGACTAGGCCACCGAGCAGACAACCCCGGGCAGGCTACCCGACCAGGCATCCGAGCAGGTTTCCAGGAGGAAAGTGGTTCAGTCTGAGAAGACCGTTGACTTCCATCATTTTGACCCCGAGCAGGCTGCCTGGAGCAGGCACCCGAGCAAGCGACCCCGAGCAGGAAACAACGTGAAGTCTAAGCAATGGAGTGAGGCATTAGTCACAAGTGATTCATT
The DNA here is from genome assembly GCA_028571145.1 of Dionaea muscipula. Classification (NCBI taxonomy): domain Eukaryota; kingdom Viridiplantae; phylum Streptophyta; class Magnoliopsida; order Caryophyllales; family Droseraceae; genus Dionaea; species Dionaea muscipula. Next base: position 7,852 of record JAOWBR010156620.1, read on the forward strand.
AAGTTAACTCAAGGAGGATCCCGAGCAGGCTTCCCGTGCAGGCAACCCCGAGCAAGCCTCCCAAACAGGCTGAGGAGTGGTCCATGTGGCCCATCTGATGGAGAAGGTGCTGGAGATCAAGCTTGGCGTGGAACCCTAGGACCCCGAGCAGGCAACCCGAGCGAGCAACCCGAGCAGGCACTTATTCTTGAGAAAAATCCGGTTGAACCGTCCGGTCTCCTTGTTCACGAAAGCAGAGGTGAATACCCGTATATCATCAGTCCCCCAACACGGAGTGCAAACGCAGTTCAGACTTTGAGGTTTCAAAATCAACTGGAGTGAACAAGATGTCTAACGATGAAATCCATCCCTCGCTGATCCTCCATGTACAGGAAGATTACTGGCCTCAGCAAAAGTCCAAAGCGTGGCGTTGCATTATCGGAGCAGTCGGGTCATCATGCTGACCAAGAGCTAACAGTTGGAGGGAAAATAGGGTAAAAAATCTCGGACGACAAGTACAAGTGGGGCCTAAGCCAGCATTTGAGACCGGACAGGCATTCTACCAAAATCCCGAGCGGGCGCCCGAGCGGGCATCTTGAGCGGGCAACCCGAGCAGGCCATCGTGGTGCCGGGCAAGACCGGGCAAGCTTCTCGGGCAGGCATCCCGAGCGTGCATCCCGAGCAGGAAACCCGAGTTAGGCCTTGAGAGGTGTCTCGGGCGATGTGCTGGGCTGGCAGGGGGGGGTCGTTGCCTATAAATATCCCCTGCCCCCCTTCATTTCCTTACTCTCTTCTTCAGTTGCAAGGAGGTGTTGTCTGAGAGACCAGTCCCGAGCAGGCGTCCGAGCGCATCTCCCGAGCAGGTTGCCCGACAAGGCAAGTTTCTGCCAACCTTCATCTTCTCTCTTGCCGAACCCAAAAATATCGTCCAACCCTGCCTCTCCTAGCCAGAACCCTTCCGAAGACATCCTAGAGGGGATCCCCTACATCCAGCTTATATGCTCCCTTCCTCCGCCTCCGCCTCTTCATACCGAGATCATCCGACGTCACACCCGCACTAAGCAGAAAGCTTCCTCATCCAGCCAACCTAGCAGCTCATCAGCCCGCCTCTACGCCAAGAGGGCAAACCAAAGATCCATTATCTCCCGAACAGAATTCGCCTATTATACTGAGCGCTTCCACTGTCTCGGCTATACCTTCCGTGCTCCCGATCTCTCCGAGCATCCCTAAGATATCAAGGAGGGAGAGATGGTTGTATATGTAGATAGCTTATCCATGGGGAGCATTTCCCCCTCAGTGTATACTACCAAAGCATTGTCGGTATGTTTTTTATCAGTCCTGCACAGTTGACTCCCAATTCGGTCCCTGATGGGCGCTTTTGGGGCGTTATGTCATCAACATGGTTTCAGGCCAAACGTCCGCATGTTCATCTCCAACTTCAAACTCTTCAAGGCACCCTATGATGATGAGTGCGGTCTATATGCTTTTTCTGCGAAGAAGGACAACGTCTTTCTGGTGGGTTTATCTTCTATGATTGACAATTTTCGGAAGCGTTGGTGTTGGGTGTGGGGTCCTGGGATTTTGTTCAACCCGAAGTGGAGGGTTCCCGCAACCAACATTGTCATCGAACATTATGATGAAGAGGTCAACTTGGCTGCCAGGATCATGGAGTGGGTCTTGAGTACAGATGATTTTCAAGTGAAGCAGTTGATTGCTCCTGTAGTTTTGGTTGATGCCAGAGTGATTACTCTGGTCCCACCTTTTGATGTCTTCTCATTCTCTTCTGAATAGACTCCCTAGACCACCAACCTTCTGACCACCAATCTTCCAATATCTAATCCTTTGACTATTCTGACTCCACTGATTCCATTTTTGACGAACTCTCCCCTAACCAAGAAATCCCATCTCCTTATCGTCCACTCCCTCTCTCTCCTAGCCTCGTCGCCGACTCCGATTCAGAGGCGTTCTCAGTTCACCAAGATGAGGTACATGGGGAGGCCTATGTGGATACTGACATCGATGTTGACATTGATATTGACATCGATATTGAGGGGTTCGATGATCCATCCCTGCCTTTCCAAGGGGAAACTGGTGACGACGCCTCTGCTGGGGCTAGGGCTTCTGGTTACTATTTTGTGTTTCAATCTTTCTGTCTTCTCTATCCCTTTCATATCTCTGTGTTTCTTCTTTTGAATTGTACTAACGCTTTCTGGATTTTGCAGATATGCCTCCTAAGAAGGTAAGGCCTGTGGCCCCGCCTGCGTTGCAGATTCCGGGACGGCGATTGGAGCGGGAGGAAGGGGAGATACCACCACCTGAGCATGCCTCCAAGCGTCCACGTACTAGTCAAGACGATCCTCCACCTGAGGTGGCGGCTAACTCACAGACTCCTACTTAGCTGAAGGGATTCGCCACCCGCAGCGCTCCTGGAATGATTGAGATTGTTCTCCAAGGCGTGGGTCCCTTGGCCACTCTCCAGGACAAGCCTCCGAAGAAACGCCTTTCGGCGAATTATATGCCCGCCTATCCAACCGTGCTCTTCAAATCTCCTGACTACATCAGAACATCTCCGGCTCCAGTGATCAACAATCTCTCTTACCCCAAGCGCTCCATTATGACCTGTGAGGACAACGCTCTGGCTGCAATATAGGCGGTGTCTTCTGCAACACAGAGTGATCTTAACCATTACATCAACGAGCATGGGCTATACGAGAAGGACTGGATAAACCGGGATATGTGGACCATGATAGCTCGACTGGCAGTTGTGGCTGAGGCATCCTTGAGGGTGTAGAACAAGACCCAGGATAGGGTATATGAGAAGAGCCAGGATATTAGGAACCTAGAGGCCATTCAGAAAGGTCTTCAGGATGATGTGGCAAAGTACAAAGGCTAGGCCGACCAGTCAGCGGTGGATCTTCTGAAGGCTGAGGAGGGCGAGGCAAGGGCAAAATGCGATCTGGAGGTGCTGAGACGTGACCATGATCTGATGAGGATTGATCGTGACAAGTACCAACAGGCAACTGAAGCAGTACGCCGGGAGTTGGAGCAAATGCGTAAGGAGTTAGAGGAGGAGAAGCAGCAGGGAGGTCCGGTCGATCTGCAGGCGATCAAGGACACTCATGTCACCGAGTGGGTGGATGAGTGGCATATGACAGCAAACGGACAAGAGTGGCTTGCGGGGTCCTGTCGGGGGGCACAATTGCAAGGTTATCATGCCGCGCTTCGGTATTTGGGGTCCCGACTTCCGCCCGGTATGAGCAAGGATGATCTATGGGGCGGAATCCCTAATTCGACGATATGGGCATTGATGACGACGGAGTGGTGTTTGTCATTGAGCAGGAAGAGGGTATTGCTGCTACTGACCCTTCCTTGGTACCTGGACCCTCCGATCTGCTCATAGGACCCCGCTCTCCAAACTCTGCAGCTCGGGATAGGTTGGAGATGGATCGCCTATTAGGTGCTTCCGAAGGCGATGCTGCTGCTCTTGCTCGTCAGGAGCAATCTCTATGGGAGGCCTTGCACGATACCGGCTTAGAGAGCGAGACAAGAGTGGAGATTCCTACAACTGATGAGCCGGCGGATCCAGTACATGATGATCCAAAAGACGACATCTGACTTAGCTTTGATTTCTTTCTTTCTTCTTCCTTTTCTTCTGCTTTGTTTGTATAGATCATAGGGAGATCGGGCGTCTGATACGTCCTGGTTTTTTATGTACTCCCTTTTGATTTAATGAAAATTCCAGCATTCTTTCATTTGCAGTGTTATGTTTATTATCTGTTTCTTCAAATCTCAATTTAAGAGTTAAGAATATAACATAACATAGTAGGTAATCGTTATAACATAACGAATCACGCAGGATAACTTAGAATGCGAAACCGGTTACTATCTAAGGGGAGGCATGTCTCCCTGGTGGACTTTAGGAGTTAAAAGTCGGCCAGTTGACGGTGTGAGTGGTTTTGGTTCCTCCATTAACATGCAGGAGTTACCCGACTTACAGTCTTTCGTGTGGGGTGATCCAGACCACGGGAGAAGTCATCTGGGGTTGGGTATTTTTAGAATCACTCCCGCTTTCCCAGATGTTGTGGTCCTGTACTTTCAAAGAAGTTAGACACGTTCTTAAGATAAGAGTGTAACGAATTCATCAAAGAATCCAATGACAATGGCCTTAATGCCGACGTGCGTCAGCTAAGAAGCCGAGCGGTATGACTAAGTAGTCGTTGCGAGTTAAGGAAGGATTAAACCTGTAGGTAGTGTGATCACCCAAAACCTTCGGAACTCCTCGGGACAAGCCCGGAAATACGGCTCTGTGGCCTATTGTGAACTCCAAACCTTCACAACTCCTCGGGACGGACCCGAAAATACGGCTCTATGGCCGGCTGTGACCTCCAAACCTTCAGAACTCCTCGGGACAGGCCCGGAACACTTCAAAACTCCTCCGTGGAGGGAGTCCCCAAACCACGGGTAAAGTCATACGAGGCGGGATAGACCGGGCTTACATGGGGATGGAAACCGTGGAAAGCCATGGCTGTAGGGAACCGTTGATGACAACGGGTGTGGGGAACCGTGGAGAGCCACGGTTGAGCTGAGATGTCTTGTATGCCTGCGATTACGTTAGACAAACAAGTACATGCAAAACAGAGAACACAAGCGTGTCTGGAATGAGAGGGTAAGAGTCGTCTTTTCACGAAGGTTGAAGGTAGAATTTTCCCTTGCTCAGCGGACTCGACTCACTATAGCGGGTGTTAGGATTTGATTGTCTAGGTTTTGATGATTTATGCTTGAATATTTAGTTAGTTAATTGAATGATCTTAGAACCAGTCTAGGATAGTTCCAGCTAAGGACAGGTCCAGCAGAGTTCAGATCCAGCAAAGTTCAGTTCCAGCTGAGGCCGTACCAGTTGAGTTCAGATCCAGCAGAGTTCAGTTCCAGCTGAGGCCGTACCAGTT
>JAOWBR010156641.1:0-12768 GCA_028571145.1 Dionaea muscipula
GAATGCCTTTACTGGAATGTCGAGGACATCCAGGAAGAAACAAGATGTAGCATCATCGGGATGCTTGATGGCGTCATAAACATTAAAGGTTACTCTTTCTTTCCCTACTCTCAAGATGATGTCCCTCTTTTGAACATCAATAAGTGTGCGCCCTGTGGCCAGAAATGGGCGTCCTAATATGAGGGACATGTCATGGTCATCCTCTGTTTCGAGGATAATGAAATCAGCAGGGAAAATAAACTTGTCAACCATTACCAACAAATCCTCCACCACCCCCCTAGGTGTTCTGACCGATCTATCAGCTAATTGTAGTGTGACGGTGGTGGGTTTTAATGCATGCTCAATGTTCAACGTTTTAAAAACTTTGTACGACATTAAGTTGATGCTGGCCCCTAAATCACAAAGAACCCTATCGAAATCTAGATGTCCAATAGAACAAGGAATTGAAAAACTCCCTCGGTCCTTGAGTTTAGGTGGCAGCTTCCATGACACCACAGTAGAGCATTGCTCTGTTAAGCACACAGTCTCGAACTCCTCAAGCTTCCTCTTGTTTGTTAACAACGCCTTCAGAAACTTGGTATACTTTGGCATCTCCGCTATGGCTTCAGCGAAGGGTATGTTGATCTCAAGCTTCTTGAAAATATAAAAGCTGAAAATGTAAATTGCAGAAACGTAAGTGCTAATTCTCAAGTGCAATTCCCCCACGACAAGTGCCACTCGGCAACCAACTCAAGTACTATGAATCAGCTGCGAGGCAGGATCGATCCTAAAGATCACTGATCGACTTTCGCGGAATTAACCTTGGAGGTGATCAGAACTGATACCATGGCTATGAAGGGATACGATTGCAATGATTGCTTGAGGATTGGAAAAGTAGAAAAAGACAGTAAATGCGAGAAAGATAAATGCTTGTATTTAAAAGGTTGAACTCGGAAGTTCTGAACACAAGGGTTCAAGATGATCAATGGATCATTTACACACTCTGATCTTACTCTGTCACAGTGGTTTTAACGAGTATGGATCGTCTCCTACTAAAACAGCCACTACCACTCTGCTCACTCCTCTCTCACAGGGTGTCTTAGCAAGTGTGTAGTTTCGAGTACTCGTGCAGGAGATCGATCCTTTGTAATGCTGCAGCTTGATCGCTATTTATAGACTTCCGACAAGGTACAAATGCGTCCAGGTTCATCCTTATCCTTTGAGAGATTCGTGCTTCAGTTCCCACCAGAAGATCCCCTGGGAGTAGCCTTGAAAATAGGAGGAAAATCTGAAACTGAAATGCAACTGCTTGGCCAGGTCAGAAAGGCGGGGCGGCAGTATCTGTGGCGTCGACCCCTATGGCATCAAGCAAGAATAGGCCTCGTCATAATCTCACAGTAACTGAGTGTCGCCATAGCGTCAAGGTCATCTATCTTGAGAAGGACGTCTCCAATATCAGATAGGACACCATGGTTCATCTTTTTATCCTTAAATAGGACCTTGGATCATTTAGGGCTTCATGTAGGAATCTTGGATAAGGAGTTAAGGTCAACCGTCGCCACCGCTATAGGGTTCAGTACCAGCGCCATTGAGGTTGAGGCGATGGTTCTTCCTCCAGAGAGTTTGAGAGATCCGATGAATGATTTGACCACATAGAAAGTTTCAGTAGATCAAATGGACATGTTTGGAATCCGGATCAGCAACGTTGAATCCTTAGATAGCAAGTTGGGTCATAGTGGCGCCACGGCTTGGTGAGACCAAACAGCTCCGTGGCGTCAGGGACTTCTCTAAAGAATCTCCTTTGTTGTATGGAAGTTATGGACCCACAGGATGTTATCAAATGTTGAATGAAGGCCATGAACACTGGACACGACAAGATTGAATCCCTGAATCTCGAGTTAAAGATGATCGTCGTCATGCTTCAATAGAACTAGTCAGCTCCATGGCGACCATTGAGTGTATTGAGAGATTCTTAGCTCCTCTGGCTTTCATAATTTGAGGGTCATCTTAGAAGGTTATTTGAGATAGATTGGAAGCTTTGGATCCAGGATCAACCTTCAGAAAAAGTGATGGCGTCATGCCCCAACTTAGCTGCTCTTCCACCCTTTGCTCCAATGATGGCGTCAACTTGCCTTAATTTCTCCAAATGATATAAAACCTGAGAAATGCTAGAAAAGAGGCATAAATCACACCGTAACAAGATAAAACAAGAGACTTTAGCACATGTAAAAGGTAAGGTAATGTAGCCATTTCACGGCTACATCAATATATATATATATATATATATATATACACACACACACACCGACCACAACTTATTCTATAGTTGTGGTTATACCATTTTATCTTTCCTTCCAACTTTTCTTCTAGACATCCTTTCAAATATATTGATTTTTTTAAAGGTCTGTGCTTTTCTCACCCATTTTACTTTTTCACCCCCTAACTAGATAAAATAGCATGTAAAGACTAAATTATCCTCTCTCCCTTTAGTTTCTAGTTTTTCTATTCTCTTTTTCCTTATTTTTTCTGTTTATTTTCCTTCTTTTATTTTATGATTCTTTTTTTTTATTTCATTTTCTTTATTTTTTTACATCTTATATTTTATTTTATAGCTTATTTTATTTTATAACTTATTTTATTTTATGACTTATTTTATTTTATATCATATCTGAAATAACGACAGCTCTGTATATATACATGTATACATTTAGAACTTTAAGTTTAGGATTTAGGGCTTAGTGTTTAGTGTTCAGGGTTTAGAGTTTTGGGTTCACGGTTTAGGATTTTAGGGTTTAGGGTTTAGGGCTTAGTGTTTAAAGTTTATAGTTTTACATGTGTTTGCACGATGTTTTTAATATAAAAAATAAAAAGAACAAATATAAAATAACAATACAAAAAATAGCCAAAAAAAAATCAAAATATAACTTTAAATAATAAAAGAAAACAAAACAAAAAGTAAACAAAAGAATAAAAAAGAATTGGGAAGGGATATGTAACACCCGAAATCGGGAGATACCGGCAATAACTTGTGGGATGAACCACGAGTCATTGAAACCTCTGAAATCAAGCAAGTGCAATAAAACAATCCATCCCAAGGGTAAAATATATACTAGATATGAAAAGTCTCTCAAAGGGAAACCAAGTACATGGATAAACTACAATATCCCAAAACCTACAAAACATCATCATCATGACAAGTCCCCAAAAACATGTCAGACGAAAAACAACGGAAAAAAGTAAAATAAATCGTATGAGGTCACACCGCTCTTCCGGCGCATCCAGCTACAAAATCAAAGATCACCTGCCAAAACAAGTAGGGGTAATATTCGTTAGTCATCACTAGCTAGTGAGATGAAACATGGACAGATAGTAAATGCTAAAATCCAAAACATGCATTCTCATGATAGTGAAAGGATATAAGTAGAGAAATCATAAATATTGAATCCAACGGAGAGAAAACTCCCCAGAATATAGATATGAATGATAATGGATAAGATTGGATCTTGTCATATAAAAGTTCACAAACTACAGGGATCCCCACAAGCCAACTTAACGTGCATTCAGGTATGTCACCCGCGACCATGCATCATCAAGAGAAACCACCCTAATCCTTCCATCGTGAACGGAAGGACCTAAGAAAATTGTGACATACGAAGGTGACCTTGGTTTCTCATAAGAGAAGCACTCCAAGGATTTGTACGAATCGACATCATAAGTTTATAAAAACTGCTCAAAGGCTACAATGCCCGTGGCCATGAAAAGTCCATAAAATGCATGAAAATCCATCACGACACGATGCATGGTCGAAAATACCAAATCACAATACTGGATCAAATACCATACACTACAGTATAAGTCAACCGTATGTAAAACAAGTGAAAACGTGTAAAATACATAATTTTCATGTACAATCATCCTATACAACATCTCACCTGAGCAACAAAGATCAATCAATCACCAATGAATCCTCTAATCGAGCACAAGTCGCTCAACAGGATCACGAACGGCCCCTGACACACAATCATGCACAAAGGTCTCCAAATCCACTAAATCGGTAAAACTATCAATGAACATTCTAAGATACCATACTCATGCTAAACAATGCTTCTAAGATCCTTTAGAACGTGTCTGTGGTTGTCCTCGACCCCTTCCTAAACAACCCCAAAAACCAGAATGAAATCGGGAAAAACCAGTCCACGCCCAGTCACGGGGGTGGTCGGATACCCGGTCCGCCCATAGCCGGATATCTGCAATTTGGTTTATTCCAAGGCAGTAAGTGCCTAATGAATTCGGCTATCTGGTTGGCCTGACCGGATATCCGATCGCGACTTCTGCAGAAATCTGCGGAATTCCCAAGTCACGATTCTCAACCAAACTCAATCAAAACTCTTCCAAAACACCTTACACAAGTCACAAAATACTCAACAAAGTATACTACAAGTCCTTCAATTTCATGCCAAACTCAAAACCAACATGAAAATCCATCCAAGGCTTGAATCTATGGAAAACATGAAAATGAACTAAGTGTTTACCTCAACTTCACCAAGATAATGAACTCACAGGCTTCCCCAAGCTGCCCCAATTGAAATCCAAGCTAGAACCAAGCCACAACCCATGTAGATATGATGAAATCTTCAAATCACCATAAATCTCCTCAAGTTCTTCTTCTCCCTCTTTCTCTCCTTTTCTCACGTATAGAAACCAGCCAAGGGGCTGAGAAATGGCCTAAGGATAGGCTTAATACGTCACTTATACACTCACATATAGTATAATAATCACGGTGGCGGCAACCTTCCTACAACTGCGGCGGCAACTCCTCTTAACCAGGGCGAAGGCTGCCAAATAACCAGTGGCGGCAGTCTAAGCGTGATGGCGGCGCTAGCTGCATCTGGGCAAAATAAAGTTTATTGGTGATGCCATTGTATATCAATCATCTTAACCCATCCTAAGAAGTAATTTAATGTGCTTCTTAGGTGAATCCAAGCTCAAATCATGAAGATGGCCCTTGATAGCGCCATGGAGTCAATTGCCTTTCATCCAATGCCCCAGCTACCGAGAAGAACTCCATGCCACCGTTTACCAACTGAAGTTGACGCCCCGCCTCTCCTAGCCAGCGCCACCAACCGTTTCCTTCCCCACATGCCCAGCTGGAATAGTACAAGTTTGCTGAGCTAATTGGAAAGAGAATGTCAAGATAGTATAACTGAATTGGAATTATTCCTATCCCCATTTGACACTTGGCATTTTCTTACATTATTGTATTTTTATTATTTTGAATTGTTATGCCTATAAATAGGCCATCACTTGTAAATATAAAGAAGTACCGAATGAATGAATTGAATCTGAATTCCTTTGTCCCCAATTTTGTCTAAATAGCTCTTCCCATCTCTAGGTCTGCTTCCTCAACCCCCTTTTCACCGTCACTTGCTCTGCTTCTCACCTCCCCTTCGTCTGATTCCCATCTCATTCCTTCCTTCATTATCTAAACTCTGTCAATCTCACCTTCAATTCACCAGAGTTTCTGTCACACCCCCTCCCGGGTGCAACCGGCACGTGACCCGTGGGGGTCACCCACGTGCCACGCAAGCCTAGAATGTCAGACCCAAATCACGGGGAAAACATAATCATGAATCAAAATCATCAGAGCTAACACAAAACATGCGGAAGAAAAGTCTAGACCCCCTACGGGAAAACAATCATCAAGTCCAAAACCCACATGGGGAAACATGCCATGGCCTACATCGGGAACAGTGGTCAAAACCCAAATGGGGAAACACATCACAAGTCTATGATCCAAGTCATTAATCAAACCAAAAGTTCTAATGTTCCAAGTGTCTAAAAAATGCACTATGGACATACAACCAAAATGATGCATATGAATCAAAGATGAAGCCTAAGAGGTGTGTCCCGTCTCGCCGGTCATCCTCCTAGCTCTCAATCTGCTCACCTGTGCCAAATGTTCAATCGGGGGATGTACATGGGTTAGTAACATACTAGTGGCATACTAAAATAAGAACAAATGGCTAAAATTGGCTAAGTGTGATTAGTGATCCAAATCAAACATAAGTCATATGACCGATCACCTTAATCCGCGACGCAGAGGTGATCGGATAAAATAGGACGGGATCACTAATCATACGGGTAGCAATATAGACAACATGAAAGAATGATCATACGGCTAACAAGACCATGAGTAATAAGCATGCAGTACGAGTATAAATATGGATCACATACAATATAGCCAAACAGGTGTATCATTCGCACGGATAAGGGTACCCATCATACTAGGCATAAGCCTCCTCCGGTTATGGCGACTGGGTAGGACACACTCCTAGTAGAGCCGTCCTGGACAACTGTCGGGCAATAGAGTCTTATGGACGTTGCGACGCCGGGGTCACCCTAATAAGTATGTTCCCCAAACGGCCAGAGCCACTCTCTGGGCTTAAGATCCACTCGCTGCGACGACATAGAGGCCACCACCCTCAATTCCCAATCAACAGTCGAAACATACATCATGCTCATGGAAACGGGTAAACAATGATAGATAGTCCATATATGACACGAGATATCAAGACCAGGCCGTAGTCGAAAATAAAGAAATAACAAGACCATGGTCCGTAAACCATGGAAAGGAAACATACATATGGACTATTCAACATTAATCAAGGATACCGTGTATGCCAACAGTATAGGTACTAGGGGATAAACATATCACATAAAGGTTAAGCCTGGTGTACATCCCCTCACTTGAGTCCTCGGAACAATGCTAAGTCTCACGCGTGAGCTTATCGGTCACCGGAACCTCTTTGTAGCCTAAATCACAAGTCAAACGAGGAACACGTCTCAAAACTGTGGTCAAACGGATCAACCAAACACATATCGGACGCTAAACCCCTAAGACATGCCTTTAGCGGGTCCTACATGCGTCCTAAACAACATGGGATCGAATGGCAAGCGAAACGGGTCGAAACAGGTTCCCGAAGGGAATTCCCACAGGTACGGACGTCCGTGGATGCTGCAAATGTCTCCCATGCTTCTACGGACGCCCGTGGGAGTCCGTACGGACGCCTATGGGAGCTGCAGATGGCAGTTGACCCTCTCGACGGACGTCCGTACGAACGTCCGTGAGCCGAATCCGCGAACAGTGCAGATCGAAATCGCCCAAAACTTCTCCACACTCAAACAAACTCAAACCAAAGCAAACTCAATCGATTCTAACTACATTGGCACATGGAATGACATGGAAAATGTCCCTAAACAAACTCAAAAGCTTACCCAAACATGTGGCTAAATCAAATGGACGAAAAATGATGGTTTAAACCGAAAACTCCACAAAATCCCCAAATCATTCAATGTCAAGGATTAAATCCGAAAATGAACATGCCCACGCTCTCAATCAACACCCAAACATGTCTATGGCACCCAACCAAACCTCACACAACAATCACACAATCCACCATCAAGAATTTAACACCTAAAGAGGGAAAAACTAAGGCCTCACCTTGGAGGAAGGGAAATGAGGATGAAGGAGGTGATGGTGATGATGCTGAAAATCTTCTTCTCCAAGCTCCACAATGATGCTAGGCACAAGGAACTTGATGGAGGAGTGGAGAGATGAAGAAGAGAAGAAGATGAGATAGAGAAGAGAGGAAGTGACGAGAGAGAAGATGAAGAAAGGGGGTGTGGGGTTACACAAGGGTTTTAGGGGAATTAAAATGGGTATCAAAATACCGTAAGGGCATTTAGGCAACTTCCCAAACCAACAAAAGCCCCAAAAATCAAAATTGGGCCAAATTCACAACATGTGGGGTTTGAACCCCATCTCCATCCCTATGCCAATCCAAGTCCAAGTCCAAATTCAAGTCTCTGTCTCTACCAAGTGGGCTAGCTAGTTTTCTTGTTATAAACAAGAAATGGATTTATGAAAAAGTGGGTCGTCACAAAAGTGACTTCATCTTCCACTTTAACCCATAATAATTATATTTATATGTAATTTATTATTAATATTTATTTATTTATTTATTTTTTCATAAAATTTAGAGATGTAGCCGTTTTATCTCCATTTTTATTTTTTTCTCCAATACCATTTCGTGGTTTTTTGCTGCTTACCAGACAGAAAAAATCAAGGAGAGAAAAAATATTGGAGATGATCTTAAAAAAATAAATTTCTTATGATAAAATTTTATCCATTAATTTAATAAAAAATAGAGATTAAAAATACAATTTTTTTTCAATTTCTCTTTCTTGACCGTACATTTTCAAATACACCATATATAATTCACTTTTCCTTCCTTACCCTTTCCCTTCCCCCATTTCCCTCTCCTTCAAACCCGCGGAAATCTGTTGCAGTTTCTCCTCGCTATCGGTGTTGGTACGACACTGGTATTAGCCGCGGAAGTGAAAAGACGAAAACTCAAAATTTCGAATCTAATTTAGCGAAGAAATCAAGCAAATTCTTCGCTGTCGCTCATGGGATTGTTCTTGTTCAGAGAAGTGGAAGCATCACCTACAATGCTCACTCACTCGATGAGTTCTGCGTCCAAAGGACTTCAGCATACATTAGCCAGACCGATAACCACATCGCGGAGCTCACCGTCAGAGAAACCCTCGATTTCGCTGCCAGATGCCAAGGCGCCAGCGATGGCTTTGCCGGTTCGTCTTTCTCAACCCCAATTGCCCTTTTAAGCAAATAAACCACCCAATTCCCGGATGATCGATTTGGTTTTACTTTCACATGTTGGAGATGATTCCCCTGAATTTGATGTTGTGTGATTGTTGGGATTGACACGGGCAGGTTACATGAAGGAACTTACACGATTGGAGAAGGAGATGAACATACGTCCGAGTCCGGAAATCGATGCTTTTATGAAGGTTGTTATCCGCATCTAGAGGATTGCATTGGTGGTTTAATCTTATTATTGCTCCTATGCTTATCACATGTGCTGGATTGTTAAATTACGCAGGCGTCATCTGTTAGCGGGAAGAAGCACAGCGTTTCAACCGACTATGTTTTGAAGGTGCTTGGGCTCGATGTATGCTCCGAGACAGTTGTTGGTAATGAAATGCGACGAGGAGTTTCAGGTGGTCAAAGAAAGAGAGTAACTACAGGTCTGTTTAGTCTCCACCCCTTCCACATATTGCATGTTGGATTTTTCATCTCTATCAGTTTTTATCCTTTTTGTGAATTTGTCCTCAAGTTCATTTTGGGCCGGCTTGCTGTATTTCTCATTCTCATACATTGTTATTTATTAGCGTCTGTTAACCTTACATTGGATATTTATTTTCTATATATTGTAATATTGTTTATTGTTATTGGTATTACTATATATTTTGTTTCTTTGTTTGTTAGATTAGGTTAGGACAATGCGCACGAGGTAGTCGACAGTTAGTGCACTAAAATTATCGGATCTTGTCTACATATATTCTACGGATACGTGGGGTTGACTCCATCCAGGGGAAAGTGGCCATGTTGTTGTTGTTGTTGTTCATTATCGGCCTGCTTCCACTTAGAAAGGATTGCTACACTTGACCACAATAGTCTGTTTTGAAGTTAACAACTTGTTTGTATGTTTCATGCTATTATGTGTCGGAAACGTACACTGCATTGGTGCATAGTTAACCAAGTCTTCATGTATGAATGGTTTCCGGTTATTCACCCCTTAGGCCTGAGAACGGATGAATGGGTCAAAGTAGTCACTTATCTTTTCTGGTGCGAAAGAATGTTTTAGCACTATCAGCATTCATCGGTCCTTGTATGCTTTGTCACTGTTCCTACATTTGCAACTGTAATCTGACAATACTTGGGTGAAATTTAATATCAAGCAGAGAGTTGGTAGTGGCCTTCACCTCTAAAAAAATTGTTGAAATGCAGGAGAAATGGTTGTTGGACCAAGGAAAACTCTCTTCATGGATGAGATATCCACTGGCCTTGATAGCTCTACTACATTCCAGATTGTAAAATGCATACGCAATTTTGTTCACCATATGGAGGGAACTGTGTTAATGGCTCTTCTTCAGCCCCCACCAGAGACATTTGATCTTTTTGATGATCTCATACTATTGTCCGAAGGACACATGGTTTATCATGGTCCACAACGAGAAGTGTTAGAGTTCTTTGAGTCATTAGGTTTCAAGTTACCTCCTCGCAAGGGCATTGCAGATTTTCTACAGGAGGTAGTTATACTTCTGATGTATATTGTTCTTCCACATCATGTATCAACCACTTTCAGTAAGGATATCGCTCCTTTTCTTTCTTTCTTGTTTCAGGTTACATCTAAGAAGGATCAAGCACAGTATTGGGCTGATCCTTCAAAGCCTTACAGATTCATTCCTGCTGTAGAAGTTGCTGAAGCATTTAAAAATTCTAGATTTGGAAGATCTGTGGAACATACTCTCTCAAAACCTTATGACAAAGCTGCATCTCACCCAGATGCTCTAGCCAAGACAAAGTTTGCCACATCCAAATGGGAGCTTTTTAAAACTTGTTGGGCACGAGAAGTACTGCTGATCAGCCGGCATCGCTTTCTTTATATCTTCAGAACATGCCAAGTATGTCTGATAGCTCATAATATATCTACACAGTTTCTTTGGCTTCTTGCAACATCAGTAGATCATGCATCGACGTGAACATTTAGGATACCCTAGTTACTATTGAGTACTTCAATTTTCTTCAAGAAATTAGTTAGGTTGCTAGTATAGATCCCTAACTACAATTCTGATACATATTTACTGGTCAATTGTACCACCACTTTTAGAAGCTATCTGAATTGGTGATGATTGCCCTCCATGACATTCCATCAACAAGTCATTCAGTATATGAAATTTGTGTTCCTTGACCCAATAAGAAGGTGGATGTGGCTTTAGCTCATTACATAAAGTATTGCTTGACGTAGAAATAGGGTCTGTATTGGTGATCAGAACATGGTGGCAATCAGTATGCCAAAGGAGAAAGTTATTGATGATGCTGAATCCAAGGTGTGTTGAAAGTTCAAAATGTGAGGAAATGCTGTGGCATTTTTCATTATTGTACATGCATCACTTTCTCAAGATTCAGATCTTCAAATGGCACCAAGCTTCTAGAACTACAATCAATATTTGTATTTGCTTTTCACAAACATTAGTTACAAGAGGAGCCTTTCCATAGCCTACAACTTAGCTACACGTATATCCGTGCTTGGCAAATTGCATTGTATTTCATTGCATTCAAGGTATTAGGGATGTTATTTCTGGTCGTTACCATCTGGGAAATCTTCTTAATTCTCTCTCTTCTATTTCATGTGTTGCAGGTTGCATTGGTTGGTTTTGTTGCATGTACAACTTTTGTTAGAACAAGGTTACATCCTACAAACGAGATATATGGAAACCTCTATCTTTCTTGCCTGTTTTATGGGCTCGTCCATATGTTGTTTAATGGCTTTTCAGAGCTCTCACTTATAATATTTCGGCTGCCAGTTTTCTACAAGCAAAGAGATAATTGCTTCTATCCTGCATGGGCATGGTCCATTTGCAGTTGGGTGCTGCGTGTTCCATACTCTGTTCTTGAATCTGTGGTTTGGTCTGTGGTTGTGTATTACAGTGTTGGATTTGCCCCAGCACCGGGGAGGTATGAGCTGCATTCTTTAACTCCTGTACATGATCTTCTAACCTGACTTTTTGCCTTGTATGAATGCATTCTTTGGATACAGGTTCTTCCGTTTCATGTTTTTACTCTTTGTAGTCCATCAAATGGCTTTGGGTCTCTTCCGGTTGATGGGTAGTTTAACAAGAGACATGATTGTTGCCAATACCGTTTCCTCCGGTGCTATGCTTGTCGTTTTTTGTTTGGGTGGTTTTATTCTTCCAAAAGGTAAGCATGGAATGGTATTTGATTGACTCTTTGGTGGTGACTGGTGATTTTGCTCACCATAAATCTATATGAATGTGAGGTGTGCTACTGAGAATATTTTATGCTAATTTTAGTCATGACTGATTTTCTATTATAGATATGGTTAAGCCATGGTGGGCTTGGGGATATTGGGTATCTCCATTATCATATGCTCAGAGTGCTGTGGCTGTTAATGAGTTTACTGCCTCAAGATGGATGAAGGTGCATTCACATCCCCGAATTTAACTTATTTGAGTGTTCCTGCTCCTTTTTATCCTAGTACTAAGCCATAGTATTTTTCCTGTTTTAAATTCTCATTACCAGGCATCTTCATTAGCGAACACTACAGTTGGCTACAATGTTCTTCATTTACATAATATGCCAACTGAAGGCTATTGGTACTGGCTTGGCATTGGAGCTTTACTACTGTATGCATTGCTTTTCAACAACATTGTCACTCTAGCCTTGGCCTACCTTAACCGTGAGTTGTACATAACATTCTTGTTTGGGTGAGGACATGTTGATTATTTAGTTTCACTGTTCATCCTTTTGCCATTTTGAATTTTCACGGTTGTAGCTCTGAAGAAGGCCCAGACTGTGATTCCACTGGACACTCCAGAAGATAATGGTGGCAAGGATGGTGGTCAGCCTCCCCTTCTTTGGCTGTTATTTTATTTTCCACATCATTGTTTTAGTTCCGAAGGATAAGGACACTTAGGGTGTGTTTGATTTTACTGTACAAAAATGAGGCATAATTAATGATGGAGGATAAGTAATGGGATAAATAATGATGGGATAATAGGTTATATCCAACCTTGATAACTAATCCCGTGTTTGTTTGACATAGAAAATAATACGGGATTATTATTTTTGGACAAAAATACCCACCCTCTGTCTCCCTCACGTCTCTCCCTCCCTCTCGAAAA
>JAOWBR010156652.1:0-12768 GCA_028571145.1 Dionaea muscipula
ATATAATTTTTATTAAACATATTATTAAAAAAATTAACTTTTATTAAAAATATTAATATTACAAAAAAGAAATTACTTTGACCATATCTTTCCTTTTATCTTTTAATCTTTATCAAATCTTTTAATATATTTTGTTAATAATCCATATCTTATTATTATTAATAGGGTTTAAGAAATTAGAGATCGACGGTTGATATCGTTTCTCCCCTTTTTCCTCATGCAACGGCTAAAAATATCCTGAGATATTTTATGATGAGAAATTCAAACCTTGTCGTTCCTTGTAATAATAATTTCAATTATCCAAGTAAAAGAAAAACAAAGAACGTTCATAATCATATCAATACTATATCAAAGTTACCCGTAAGGGGGTGACGCAGTTGGTTGACGCTCATTCACCTATTCTCGAGATCCTGGATTCGAACTGCGCCCCATGAAACGTGGTGAGAATGCCAAGGGGAACAGTTAGGTGGAGGTCCTTGTAAATGGGATTGAGGTCCTTGACCTTCTGTGGTTACGAGTCTATTATTCTTTAGAGTGATTAACCGGAGCATGTGTAAAAATTGGGAAGTTCAAATATCGAATGATACGAGAATCTTAATTAGAATCAGGTAACTTCATGGACTAGTTAATGCATCCTAGAGTTTACCGGGATAAATCCAAACCAAAGATTTGACTGCAATCAAATACATGACTGATTGAGAAGTTGCTGAGTTTCTCCTTTTTGCCTCTTTGTAAAAACAAAGGGAAAGGGAAGTGCCTAGACAATTCTTGTGTCCTCTCACTCCCCCATTGTTTTCTCCCCCCATTCCTGTAGCCGCACGCAGAACCCCAGCCTATTCAAACACCTTATTCATACCATATCCTGTGTACCCAGAAAAAGAAAATCATCATCAGATTCAAGGAGGAGCATTCTACGGACCTGGGTATACTTTCCTCTCAGCCGTTTTGAATTTCAGTTTCAAATTTTTGTTGTTCCCGTTTTTTTGCATTCTTTTTTACCCGTCTCAAGTTCTTTGCTGACTAATCTGCATCTGTGATTGGTTACAATGACGAGCATGTGATTTGATGAATGCTTTCTTCAAGGTTTAGTCCGAAAAGGGCAAGCCTTTTGATCAGTGGGCAAAAGACTGGAAAGATTGGTGTGTTGGCCATTAGAGTTGGAGAAAGTGGGTATATGAGTTTGTAGGATTAGGGCTCCGTGCTTTATTCTGTTCTAGGGTATTTTGAACTGGCATCTTTTTTTTTTTCTTTCTGATAGGACGAATGGACACCTTATTAGGCAAATGAAGGGTCATAATCCAAATTATTTGGTTTTCGTAGTTCTATGAACTGGGCATAAGTTTCAGAGAAGTACTACTGTTGAAGAGAGCAAAGATTGATAAAGAACATGATTAACAAATTTCCTAAAATTCTTGGGCATCGGAAATAGGAATTGTGATGAGATTTTTCTCACGATGTCTTATCGTTTTGAAATAAATCAAAGATTGACAAAGAACATGATTAACAAATTCCTTGAAATTCTTATGTATTGGAAATAGGCATTGTGTAGAAAGAATGATATTTTTTCTTATGATGTTTTATTATTTTGAAACCAACTTTACCAAAAGGTTAACCATGTGATAGAAGGTCCAGGAAATATATTTAGCATTCCTCCTAAAGCGAATGCCTTTTAGGTTTGAAGCCCGAGTTGTGCATTATCCCTCCTTTTACTAAGTGTTGAATAAACGAGGGTCACGTTCGTAGGATTCGAACTCGTGACCTTTGGTTATATCTGTTCTCCGATACCATATCGAGAAACCAACTCTTCCAAAAGGTCAACCTTGTGATAGAAGATGTATGAAATATATTTAACACATATGAAATCAAACTTCCTTTTGTCTTGTGTAAGACCATGGTAAATCGCTAACAATGGTGGAGGATTTTTGTTAAGAACTCTCAATAGATGTCTTATCTTTGTAAAGAAAAAGGCAAAAAAAATTGAAGGAAAAGACGCTTGGTTTTGGATATCTGATGTTCTTGAGCTATTAGCCTGTTAGGATGGGTTGAGATGATAACATTAGCCTTTCTTTTCGATGGTTAGAAATGAGATAAGGATTGAATGGCTTCCAAAGCATATGTTCAGGACTCAATTTGAAGACCATTAAGAGATTCTATTGATCCAGATGTGTACTTAGGGAAGGCCTTATGGAGCTCGATATATTGAATAGTCATTATCCTCTAGACTTAGAGTTGCTTTAAAGGGTAAAGGGTGAAAGGAATGTCCAACTCTAGTGTGCAGAAGGTTAGTGATCCTATTTGTTTCCTCTTTTCTTCTGTCTGAAATTCCTTCTCGAGTAAAAACTTTACGCTGCAACCTGCATGCAGAAGTTAACATCAAATTAAAGAAAATCAGCAAAGATGTTTGCCACAACGAGGTTTTGTTGATTCTAGTGAAAAGCATAGCTGGCATCAGATTTGGTGTTTTTTCAGATTTTTTGGTTTTTATTCTGATGTTTATGTTCTTGAATGGTGGAGCTTGTCTTGGTCTGGGAGAAATTCTACAAGATATTGGGTATGCTTATTTCTTGAGGTTGTAGAAGGCGTGCTCTGTCAATTTTCCTTGGAAAAAACAAAAAATCATCACTCAGTGTGAGACTGGAAGATGATTACGGCAAAAAATGCCACGCTAGAAATATGAGTTGGGAGATTCTTTTGATAATTAGATGATCTTTAGCAATGCGACAACACTTTGGCAACATCTTACGATAATTTTTGTTTTGGGTATTAGGCGAATTTACACGAAATAGGATTCAAAACCATGAGTTTGCATTCATTAATTGTCATCTTCCTTGTTGCAATTATGATGGTAGCATCTCAATCATGCGTGTATTGCAAGACTATCATAATCTGGGCCCCACTCTTCTTTTCTAGGAGAATGGCCTATGATCAATGTGAATTAGAGTAGGTTGTGCAAGACCATGATGGTTAGATCGACAAGGACGTAACACATCGGCTAAACGCAGGTTGGCAGAGATGGAGAGCCGCCTCAGGCGTTCTGTGTGATAGACGAGTATCTTTGAAGCTGAAGGGTGGATTTTTTCGGAGGGTAATTCGACCAGCTTTACTGTACGGGACTGAATGTTGGCCGATTATAAAGAGTTATGCTAAGGGAGTAGCGGTGACAGAGATGTGTATGTTACGTTGGATGTGTGAAGTTACTCGTAGAGAGAAAATAAGGAATGAGGAGATTCGTCGGCAGGTTGGGTGTCATCGGTAGTTGATAAGATGAGGGAAGGACGTCTACGCTGGGCCGACCATATATGAAGGAGACTGAGGGATGGCTCGGTTATACGGGTGGAGTCCTTGGTTTTGGAAGGTACGAGAAACCGGGGGCGTCCAAAGAAGACTTGGGGTGAAGTGATCCGTACGGACCTAGTCATATTGTAACTTACGATAGAGGATGCTATGCATCAGACGGGGTAGAAGAGACGGGTAACTGTGATGGATCCCACTTAGTGGTCGGTGGGTATGTTAGTATTTTGGTTGATGTTTGTAGGTTCAGTCTTAGTGAGTTCTTTGTGGGACGTCATCGGCTTACTTTACTGCTACGGTGGCGCCTCCTTACCATATTTCATCGTTCTTTTTAGGGCGTGACATAATCAGGTTTTTCATTAGGGCCCCGGACTCTGCCATCATTGATTGAAGGAGTAGTATTTTTGTTTTCCTTTCCGTCCATAGGATAGGTGTTAGTATCTATATTATTTTTTCACATTTTATTTTTTGCTCTATCATAACCTTTCTGATTAGGTTAGAGCAGTGCGTGTTAGGTAGCCGATAGCCAGCGTACTATTTTTGTCGGATCTCTCATGCACATGTCCATTGGACACGGGCAGCTGACTCCACCTAGTAGGATAAGGTCATGATGATGTGCAAGACCATAATGCAATAAGATGAGGATATGAATAGAACATTTTTTAATAAAAAGGAGGAGGGGTTTGTATTAGATCAGTCGATGGAGTTACTGCTTAAAAGATATGGGGAATATCTATTGTAATGCATGAGGCTTTTAGGCACATGAGATTCTGTCGGTTAGTTAAGAAGCTTATTTATGCGATCCAAAGTACTTTTCAAATTTCAAGCTAAAGTGGAAAAAAATTGTAACACAACTATTTGACTGGCAACACGGAGCAGAGTAATAGGTAGTTAAAGTGTCAGCAAACACAAATAGAAAACACTGGCAGAGATGAAAATATCGAGGTGAATGTGGATGTATGGGTCATGCTAGGAATTAGAAGGTGGGAAATGATTTTGTACCTAGTCGGGCCGGCACGAAGAAAGGCACGGTTAACATGGTATCAACATGTAAAATGAAGGCATTGTAGTGCACCTGTATTGTACTGCAAGAAGATGTGAACTTATCGAAGTGGTGCGACTCAAAATTCAAAAGGGGAAAAGAAAAAACTGTAAGAGTGGTGGAGAAACTTTTAAAATATGACATGACGCTGCATGGCTTGACAAGGGCCTGACACAAATTACAGGGGAATGACTTGGTTTGTTGTCATTGTAGGCTAGACCTTCAAAACAATGTGCTTCACTATTATATGTTTGTGTACGCATCAAATGGAAAGACATCTGATGGATATGCAGGATTTTTTGTCCTGCTATTTTTTGGTCAATCTCCAATTTTTCATCTTCCTTATGCTAAACTATGTTCTTCTGATTTTGGTAATACATATCCTGATTGTTGACCTTGAGAAGTATTCATCTTTTTTGACTTACCTTGTGCTTCTGCATTTTTCAGCTTGTTATTGCCAGTTGGGTTTCAAAGTTTTGATCATTTGAAGCACACAGATATTTGCTTGGTGGCTTCATGTAGGAATATAGAGAAACATACAGTTTGTAGCTTCTTAATGTTAATCACAGGTGAAATTCTGAAACGAAGTTTCCTTGTAGCTCGATTGAAGCTGCTTCTTCTTCTTTACCTCTGGCCTTTAGAAACTAGATGTTTTATGTGACCGGAATTTGGTGCTTAAATGTGGCAGATGTGTTAAACTGTGAGGTACCAGTAGATTGTGGCTGTATTAGATCTGTTGCAATCACGAAAGAAACGGGAAATGTAGATTGTGGCTTTATAAAAAGTGGCACCCGGTTATCAGCTGCCAGTGATCTGTGTAAAGTTTCCACACTTAGTCTTGCATACAAGAGAAGGAAGCGTGAAAATAGGGCGCTGACTGCTCCCTTGGCTCAGGCACATGAGAGCACATACTCTAGCAAAACTAATATCGTATATCAAAGAAGGAAACTTCAAAAACAACTTGTGTATAGAAGAAGGAAGCTTCAAGGCCATCCTGTTTCCAGTTTCTTAGCTCAAATTTCACAAAAAATGTCACCGAATTTGAGGTTGATGGGTTTTGTCACCTCTCTTGTCAAATCAGAAAATCCTTTGCGTCTGGCAACGGAGAAGAACATCGGTGTTGCAGCCCATTCTGACACTGAAGCCGATAGATTCTGTTCTATTTCTGCCATCATCAATGAGCCAGCTTTCACAAATTCCAGAACGAGGGCCAGCTGCTTGGTTGAGGTGCGTGATTCTGTGGGAAAAGATAAAACGAACAGAACTGCTGAAATGTGTAGCATAGGTGACAGTTGCTCATCCTCAATGTTAAATGTTGGCATTGGTTCAGCTTCCTTGAAGATTGAATTAGATGATACTTGTGAGTGTTCATCCTCCGGTGAGCTTAGGGAGGCAAATGGGGAAGATCTTTCTGAAAAGGATTTTTGCATCTCAGTTCTTAGAAGTCATGGTTTGCTGGCTGGGCATGGACGGGATAGACCTACTGCTTCTTTTGAAGATGCCCCTCCTTCAACTGAAGTTAGTAGTTCTCGTTCATGTGATGTTTGTTCCCACCCAGAGTTTACCAGAAACATGCTAATTTGTGATCACTGTGAGGCAGCGTTCCACCTTTCCTGCTGCAATCAGTTCATAGAAAAGGTCCCTATTGATGAATGGTACTGCCGATCTTGCTTTAGGAAGAAGCATATAATAGAGAGAGAGACAAGGGAAAAAAGATCTCCAATTATGAAAAGTGAAGCAAGTGCAAAGGCTGCTGTATCTGTAACGGAGCCAGGATCTATAGCTTCCATGCTGAGAGACAGTCAGCCATATACAACTGGTGTTCGTATTGGCAAGGCTTTTCAGGCAGCAATACCTGAATGGTCTGGTCCAGTAGATAGGTACGTTGTCATAATTTGCCTGTCTTTTATTTGTACGCTCATGTAATGTGTAGAATGCAGTCTCCACGTGCTTCTGGGAATCATCTTGTTTCAATGGCAAAATTTGAAAGCTCTGAAGGTGGGTGGGGCTTGTCAGGTGTTTGAAAGGATATGGCTACTAATCCATTCTGTTTTTCCCTAATGGATGTTTTGAGCGATCATGAGCAGTGAGACTTGTATTTTATTTGAAAGCTTGAGAGGTTACATTGGTTGTGAGAGATTTTGGAGATTTTTAGAGTATGAATAGTGAGAGTATTGTGTAATGATTTTTGGAGATTTTTTGAGTGTGGATGGAAATGAGATGTGTGAATAGTGAGAGTATTGTATAATGATTTGAGAGAGAAACTCAAATAGAAACTCAAAAGTATGAGTTTTGGATTGAGAAGGATGAAAATCTGGAGATTTTTTGAGTGTGAATACTTATGTATTGATTGATTGAGTGTGGATGAAAAATAAAAGGTGAATAGTGAGAGGGGGAAAAATTAACACCATTGCTAATGCTCTTAGACAAGTAGTCCTTGACCATTTTGATCTCTCAGTCACTTATCATTTCGGCCGGGATATAAGGGTTTGTTGGTTTAGAAGGAAGTCTGGCTGCTGTGGTCCTAAAGCAAACTATTTGCTGACTAATTTTTGTTTGTGTGTTTGTGTTTGTGACAAAAGTGCGCCTAGGATGTGCATGCATGTAATGAAATCTACATGTGTTTTGGGAATTATCTCGTTATTGATGAGTAATGTTGAAGGTTCTAGGGAGGGTGTTGGGGGGAAATGAAGGGATTGGACTAACAGTACTTCATAACCATCTGATGTAATCATGGACGGTGAGGTTGGGATGTTGATGTTATTTTGGTTTTACATTACTATATATATTGATATATTATTATTGTTATTAGTATATTTAACTCAAACCTAATCTTATGATTAGGGTAGGGCAGCGCTTGCTAGGTAGCTGACAGCCAACGTACTATATTTGTCGGATCTTATGTGCATGTGTCTTTTGGATATGTGTGACCGATCCTGCTTGGTGGGAAATGGCCATGAAAATGATGACGATGATGATGAGACCTTCAGGACAATATTAGGGACTGTTTGGTTTGTCTGTTTTCAGTTTTCAGTAAAAACAGAAAACATAAAACGTGTTTGGTTTATAATTTATAATTTATCAGGCCTTGATCGTTTTTCATATTTTGGGCGTTTTGAAAATTTCAGACGAAAACATAGAAAACAGTTTTTTGTCGTTTTCTGTATTTTGAAGATTTTGAACTAAGAACTGTTTTTAGAAAACAGAAAATTCAAACCAAACATATTTTCTGTTTTATACAAAATAGAAAACACAGAAACTAAAAAACAGGCCAAAGCAAACGCTGCCTAAAATTTTCAACAGGACTTGACATTTCTAGGAGGCTTTGTGAAAGATATGTGTGTCTATTAGCAAGAGACGATTTTTATTAGCTGATATACTTCTCTTTCTGTCTTATGGGTGGGTTGATTCAACAATGCACTCACGCCGTTAGTTGCTTGACTTTTACCTCATCTGTCCTCTTTAATTCAAGATAGTCGTGTCAAAAGATGAATGAAAAGAAGTCCCGATAATTTCACCGCAGGGAAAAAAAAAAGGCTCAAGTGCTGGTTCTTTCAATGATCCAGATTTTATGAAGCTCTAATCCAGAAATAGGATAAGAGGAAAAAACCCATGGACTTATTTCAAATTCATGAATCATCTCATGGGCATTTTCTTTTGGTACGATTATCATTTTCACCGTGGTACATTACTCATACTTCTGTTGTCTTCGGGCAGGGGCACTGATGCTGTTGCAGAATCAATGGAATTAGATATGTCAGGAGGTTTTAGTTTGCCTGTGGGTGCTTGAGCCTTCTTTCCCCTAATGCTGGTAATTCATTTTGGTGGTGGTTCTAAAAGTGTTCAGAGAAAATCACACACAGATGTTCTTTCAGGAATCACAGGCTAGCGATCTTCCAAAATGCAGCACCATTGGCAATTGGCTTCAGTGTAGGGAAGTGTCAGTTGGTAGTGATGATGGTGGTGATGGAGCTATATGTGGAAAATGGCGCAGGTAAAATCTTACCGTGCCTGTTTATCTTTAGATCCTTTCTAGCTCTTCTTAATCTTTTTCTCTCTTTGTGGTGTAAAGGTTTTTTGCAGTCTTCATTAATTTGCTTCTCAAGTGCTTTGTTTGCTTCATTCTCTTCCCTGTCCATCCTCCTATGAATGCTTGCTTTTACATGCATTTGTTCATTCTTAACAACACAGGGCTCCCCTTTTTGAAGTCCAGACTGATGAGTGGGAGTGCTTTCGGTGTATCCTATGGGATCCAGCTCATGCTGATTGTGCAGTACCTCAGGTAAAAGAAGTGATTATCATAGACCTCCATCATAGAAATTGGTTTTAAATGACTTTGTACTTGTTTTCGCGACTTTCTGAAGGCGATGGCGTGGATGTGTTCCAAGTGTCATCTGTCCGTCAGCTACACACGTAACGTGCTGCATTAGGAGGGCCCCGAGATTGTTCGGGAGACTCCTCCGACGCTAAATGATACTTCAAGTGGATGATGAAACTCCTACTGTATTGTAGAGAGTTTAGTATCGCAAAAAGCGTAAATTCAAGTGGGATAGAATGTAGCGATCTCGATGGATTGAGAATCACTACTGCGAAAATAGATATGATTGATGAATGGGTTTGATGAAGGGTAAATGGGTTTGGCGATTTGGGGAAGAATAGATGAAGATAATCAACAGCAAGCTCAACCAATAATCGATTCTGGGTGTTGGATCAACGAGAATGAGGATCAAATCAACTCAAACCGGATTCATCAACAAGCAGCTACACTATTCGAAGATCAGAGAAGGAGTTATTCTCGACTCCATTGATTTCCGATGGAACTAAGGAGAGGGGAGTTAGTCTCAACGTCTCTTAGCTACGATAGATGATCTTCTGCAAATTCAATTCAATTGATAATTTTGACAAAAGATGCTTACAACTATTATAATCGGCTCTATTTATAGGGAGAGGGAACACATGGCTTGTCACTATCAAATATTCTCCCCTCCTAAATATGGAAATTACAAGGAAGCTTTAGTGTAACAAACTTTGACACGGTGGTCCCTTGCTAAGAAGAATCTGGAAGTGCCGACCTCGTTATGTTGGATAAATGCTGCCCTTTCTCTGTTGAGGTACCGTCTAGGGTGCCGCCTGGGAATACTGCCTATCATATAGCTTGATAATGCCGCCTTTGTTATGGGTAGTGGAAATGCCGCCTCTTCATAATAAGGATTGCCACCACCTCATATTGAGAAACGCCGCCTCCCCTTATAACGAGAGTGTCGCCTCCCATTATAATGAGAATGTCGCCTCCTTTATAATGGCAGTGCCGCCACCTTTGTAATGAAGAACGCTGACTTACAGGAGGAGGAAATGTCGCCTTCTTTATCGAAGCAAAATGTCGTCTTCATGAAAAATGCTACCACCTTATATTTCTCAAAATGCCGACCTCGAAGGATAAGAGAATTGTCGTCCACGAAGGAAGCTAAGGAAATGCCGCTGCCTTAGGCGGTCGTAGGATTACCAACCTCGACGGCTAAACGGAGCAATAGACATCTCCGTCTTGGGCTTATTGATTAAGTAATGTCGCCTTCGGCTTATTTAAGGTTGTAGCTTATAATATAAAGATTGGGTCACTACAACTCCGCTTCCCTTAAAATGTTCGTTGTCCTCAAGGAACGTAACGATGGTATTGCCTCTTGACATGGGTTACTTCTTTCTTGGTGGCCGTTTCTGAAGTTAGGTTAAACTTCTTTGAAATGAATCTATAAGATCATACGTTAATGGGTTTAGTGTTGGATGATAATGATAAGGGAATGGAGCGGTCAAGGGCTCTTTGCGAAGGTAAGATAGTGGGTCTTATAAACACATCTTCATATCCATCCAAGAGTGAGGTGATCACAGGCGGAACATCAATTCCCATCTTCACTTCCTCCATAGGGTACAACTGACACAGAGTAACTGGGTTTGTCGTACCTGCTTCCTTGGAATTCCTACATTCCTTATTAATCTTTTTTCTTCGGATACCTCTCAGCTCCAGCCTTTTACTGTTTTTGTTAAAACTTACCTTCACTTCTTCAAAGTCAAAAGTAACTGATCCACAAGACCTTAGCCAATTTGCCCTTATCTCCGTATCGTAAAATCCTAGTGAGAGAACCCTCATTATTTTTACCGGGCTCGTTCTTTTCCCCCATATTTCTGTCTTCATATATCTTTTTCCCGTTTTCGGTTTCTTCTTCGCCGTGTGCGGTCTCCTCTTCATCCTCCGTTTCATCTTTGCCGCCTTCGACCATATCATCATTATCGACCTCGTCTTCTTTCTCCTCATTTACTGACTCTTCATCATCTTCCTTTAATTCCTCTTCTTCTTCAAACTTTGGAAAATAAGGCTCTCGGATAAAATTATTTTGGTGATAAAGGTCAGTATGGGGATGGTAGGGCGCAAGAGGGAAATTCCGTCTTCTTTCATTGGTAGGGAAATATCGTCTTCTTTCAATGGTAGGGAAATACTGTCTTGGTTGTGTGGGATCTTAGTGATGGTAAAGGTCATTTTGTTGGTGTCGGTCATGAGAGGTGACCTCGCCCGGACCCGTTGTCGTTTTAACACGGGCTCAGGGGACGGTCAAATAAATGTATCCGAAACGCTTACCGGGGCAGAGACGTCCGGATACGAAATTCGGGTCTGTGCGACAATACTAACTGATAGTAAGCAGCGAGTCCGAGGTCGAATCCCTCAGGGAAATGAGGTCTCTAGTAGAGTTTAGTCTAGGTGGCGCAGAGATAAGACTCTTTGGTGATGAGAAAGAGAGAATAAAAGTAAAATGGGAGGGGGGGTTGTGAAACTAGCGACTAGACACAATGAAAATTAAAGTGCCGACCAGCGCCAATTTACAAAGGAGTAACTAGCGACTGGAATCAAAGAAAACAAAGACGTGACAGGTAACAAACAAAATGTAGTGATGGGAATGGGGTGAAATGATGCGGAGGAAATGTAAGGGAAATCACGAAATAACCAGTTCATATACCTCATCATAACTCTTGGCAGATTCATCAATCTCCTAGAAGTCAAGTGGTCCATGTAAATAAGATCCATGTAGCTAGTAGAATCCCTCTTTCCTATCCTGAGAACTACATTCTTCATCACCAAGAAATGCACAAATCTTTCAAAAGGCTTCATCTTAACTGATTTGACCGTTCTTGCTTCCATGATCATGTTATCATTTGCGAACTTTCTTGTGATTTCAAGTGGTTTGGTGTACTTAGACTCTTCCCATACTTCCTTTATGTACTCACAAATGCCATTTTTTCCAAGTATACCAAGAATGGATGCCAATCTCAAGTTATCAAACTCAATATCTACTCTCCTTACCCTTGATCGGGCAACATCTTTCTTCTTGTAGTGGACCTAGGTCAATCTTGCATAAAACTCCTTGACAGCATCAATATGCATCAACTCCCTTCTTTTAAACAGTTTCTCCTCTTTTTGTCTCTTGATCAAGTCCATCACATTACTTAAGCCATTATCAATCATCCAGGTTTCTCTAAACATCTTACACCTTATCACTCTCTTTCTCCAAATATGATCAGCTGGAAGTGCATTTACAACAAGTTCATCATCTTCGGAGTTAGAAGAATCAAAGTATGTCTCCTTTACGTTCTTCTTTTCATCTTTTCTTTTCTCTGATTTTTGCTTCTTTTTCTCTGGTTTCTTCCCTTTTTAAGCAGAGGGGCCGACTCCTCGTGAGTCCCCCTTTCTCTTTGCTTGCTTCAGTTTCTCACACTCTTCAGTTGCTCTTCTCGTTTTCATTGCCTTATCTAGCATCTGAGACAGCAATTCATCATATTAACATTTTTATTATGCTTGTTCTTAGATCTTGGCTCCCTGTGTCCAGCCATAGAAGCTGTTTTCTCCACTTCCTTTTTCTGCTCTTCGTTCTTTTTCATCTCCTTCTTCTTTCTACTAACTTTCACATTCTTCTTCTCTTTATGAATCGGAGCTCTTCCTCCCACTCTATTCGACCTTCTGCTAGCCATTGGCTTTCCTTTTTTCACCTTTAGAATCTCAATCTCGTCGTCACTCACTGTTCTATCAGAATCAGACAATGAAGCTTCTCCCTGTTTGCTTTCCTCGGCCTCTTGAATCTTCTTTTCCACACTCTTATCAATTGCCAAAGGAACAGGCTCTTGAGGAAAATCCAGCTAATTGAACTCTTCTTGATTCTCCATTGAAGTGGCAATGAGAGCTTGAGCTGGAGTCGATGATGGAAGGGGTCGAGCTTGAGTGGTTTTGGTTTTAAGGCAATATCGGGTGAGGGAGTGAGTTTGTGAAGGTTTTCGAAATCTAAAATGAACGGGTGTGGTCGTTAAAGCAAAAAAGGGTAAATATGGAACAATGTACCACAATATTACTGAATGCACCAAAACTTAAAAATCATAAAACAATTTCATGGGTCGAC
>JAOWBR010156663.1:0-22002 GCA_028571145.1 Dionaea muscipula
ATTCACTTACCCGCCCCATGCCATATATCCCAAACCCGCCCCGAACCACCCCTAACCCGATCTAAACTTAGGGATTCCCCGAACCTGTCCTGTACCCGATCGAGATGGGTACGAGTTGAAATTTTTAATCCTCAATCAATTGGGTATGTGGCGCGGGTACAGGTATGGGAGAAAAAATTCGCGTATAATCGGGGATTCTCCGAACCCGTCCCATTGTCATTCTTAGCATATAAGTGTTTTGACTCATAAGTTATCATCATCAGTTTAGTTTTTAAGTTGAAATACGACACAAACACAATTCATTTCACACATCATTATCTTGTCTGATTTTTTGTTCCTTGGCCTGGCAGGATGCCAAGGGGATCTCATTCGCGGGATTCATCAGCTGGTTGATTTGGAGATCGGCATACTTGACGAGGGTAATTAGCTGGAGGAACAGATTCTACGTTCCTGTAAACTGGGCAACCACTATGGTCTTTGGCAGAGACAACTCTCGCATTGGGAGTTGAAAGTCCAGAAATTTGCATCATTGTTCGCAGTCTGCATGCATATTATGTGGGTTCTGTTTTGTCGTTCGCTTTAGAGGAATCTGTGTATGTAAAAAAGATTTTCTTCATGGGCCTAGGCTTGTGCTGGCCCACATCAAAGCCCAGCCCATCAGACCAACGAAAAGTCCAGCTATTGGCAAGTGGGCTCTTTTAGACTTCCGCAAGTACGACGGTTGAAAATCATCATTGTTTTTCGTTGGAGGTACTTATGATAGATCCTTTACAAGTTAAAATGATGCATAGTTGAGCTCATCATCATCACCATCACTTCTCGATCACATATATCTGTAGGACATATACATATAAGATTCGATAAATATAGTAACCTAACAACTAATAGCATCTGCAACAAGTGATTTTTTTTTTTCTTTGTTAAACCCTCTTTGTTAACTGTCGTGTTACGGTCAGCAAACTTTGCCTCATTTTACTCCTCCAACAGTGCATGTTAAGGCTTTGTTTGGCTTGGTAAAATTTAACTTTCGCTATCACCTTGGCTACAGTTAGCCAATTTTTAGGCTTTGGTTCGTGTCATATTCATCTTTTCTCTCTCCTCTGTTCCTCTTTGTGGAGGGGGAAAAAATTGAACAAAAATGGATCCCATTTTTTAACAAACACACATTTTAAAAAACACTAACATATATTATTAAGACACAAAAAATTTAACATACACACATTTAGGACTGTAAATGAGCCGAGTATACATATGCTCGGCTCAAGTTCATTAAATTTTTATCGAGTCGAGCCGTGCTCAAGCTCGATAAAAATTTTTAGTGGTCTTGATCAAGCTCGGCTAGGCTCGTTCAATTATTACTCGAGCTCGGTTCGGCTCGACTCGTATAATAACTTGAGCCGAGTTCGAGTTATGAGTCGAGTCGAGCCGAGCAAAAGCTATGCTTAAATTCTCTTTTTTTTCAACAACAAACTAAGACTAAACATCAGAATTTCACAAAAAATGATCAGAATTTACTGGGGCTTGGAGAAGCCGATTCTGGAGAAGCAGAGAAAAGTAAGTCCGGAATTGAAAGTAACGAATGAAGAGAGGTAAGTTGGTAACCCATGTAACTCAATGCCTCAGACTTCAGTTGAGGGGACATGAGGAGTGCAGGTACGCAAGTAGCTGGTTGGACGGTGGATATTAAATTTGTCAGATGATGATGAACGATCCTAGTTAAAATGCATTGGTAGACACACCATTTATATTTTAAAATAATAATAAGAAAGAAAAATAACATCGAGCCAAGTTATATCGAGTATTTATCGAGCCGACTATATCACGAGTAGCTCAAAACATTTCGAGCTACTCACGAACCTAATGAGTCGAGCATGCTATTGCTCAAGCTCAACTCATTAAATAAACGAACTAAAAAAAAAAACTCGACTTGACTCGTAAATATTAACGAGTTCGAGCTCGAACAAGCTCTTATCAAGCTGATCTCAAGTCCTTTTTGAGCTACTCTACACATATTTTAACAAAGACTAACAAATCCTTTACAAACAAAAATGGACTCTATATTTTTACAAACACTAACTAACAAAAAAAAAAAAAAAACACAGCGCTAATGCTCTAAGTGTAGACAACCAACCCGCAAGGGGGTGACACAGTTGGTCGATGCTCATTCACTTATTTTTGAGATCTTGGGTTCGAACTGCGCCTCATTTAGGTGGAGTTCCTTGTAAATGGGCTTGAATTCCTTGGCCTCCTGTGATTGCGAACCCATCACCTTTTGGGATGATTAACCGCGGTATGTGGTTTGTGGGTTATTGTATATTTCACAGGATTGAAAAAAAAAAAAAAAAAAGTGTAGACAACCACAAGTACTTAACTTAGCTCAAGGTTACTCATAACTCCTCGTCGGTCGCCGGTGTTTATTCCCCAATAGAGCTGCTCACTCGCCGACGGCTGAGAAGACAGCATTCCGACGTCCAGCAGTGGCAACGGCTCATCGAGAAGAAAACACCCGCTAAACAGCGGCCTAACGCCAACGCTACTGCAACCTTAACCTGACCTCTCTTAGGAATCGACTGGCCGCCACCGCCGCTACTTATCACGAACCTCAATCTGCAGTCCTCTTGCAATGCTGCAGATTCCATCTTGCGATATATATACATCCAGTGACTTGATTTGATCCTTCTGCTGCCTATGAAAAGTTCAATTTAAGAGCCCCTTTTATAATAGGAGTTGCAGTTTCAGAATTTGGAAGCTAGCGATGAGTGATGTGCATGAGTCTGAGTTTAAGGT
Source organism: Dionaea muscipula (assembly GCA_028571145.1). NCBI lineage: Eukaryota > Viridiplantae > Streptophyta > Magnoliopsida > Caryophyllales > Droseraceae > Dionaea > Dionaea muscipula. The sequence continues at coordinate 2,788 of JAOWBR010156663.1, forward strand.
TGTGTTTAGTGTGAATAGTCACAGTTTTTCAGGGATTCTGTTTTTCCACACGCAACAAATTTTTCAATGTACTAGTCTTGTATAGAATAGACCTTTTTAAAACATCTCCAATGCAACATGGTATATTATTATTTGTCAATAATTATACTTGAACTCTAATCCTATACTTTCTACTCATAACCTCTCTCCTTCCATCCACCTTTCATGTGATGGGCTGACCACACCCTCCTCCTGTTACCTATCTGTTTGATTTTGAGTCCAAGTAACAGCACCTTAACAGTGACAATTTACTATAATTTATCAATATCATTACAATATTATTATACTATGTTTTAGCAGTTTCAGTTTTTTTTCACCATTTTCTCAAAACCTAAACCTGGGCATCCACTTTCAATGCTATGTTTAGCAATAGCACAGGAGCAAAGATTATACGTTAGAGCATCTCCAATGCACCAAGGTAAATTTGTCTATTCAATGCTATTTTTTAACAATGAACAATGACATTTTGCTATAATTTATCAATGTCACTCTAGTGCAGACATGTTATATTTTAGCATATCTAGTTTTTTTCACTATTTTTTCAACTTATTTTCATAAATCTAGTATTTCCTACATGCTATATTATAACAAACATGCTATATGCAATGTCATATTTGGCATTAGATATAACAAAGATAAAATTTGCATGGACCAAATGTCATGCATTGGAGTAATTTTTTTACAAACTTCTACTAAAATATAGCAATAGCAGCCCCAAATACCTCCCACTGGAGATGCTCTTAGAATGAATTTTTTGCAAATTGTTGTCAAATTATAATAATAAAAATCCAAAACCCTTCAATTGAAGTTGGTTTTATTTTCTGAAACGAAAGTAGCTGTGTGTATAAATCGTCCTCAACAAAACGAACAAAAATGAGCCTTCCAACCACCCACCCCTCCCAGCAATCCAGGAGCTAGGGGGTCAATCTCCTATCTATACAGAGTATTCACAAAGCCAAGAATCCTATCAGACACTTTAAGGGGATTAGCCCATTGAATGTGAGCATTTCTTTCCTGCCAAATAAATTAAACAGCAGCCGCAAGACACTTCCTTCTCAATAAAACTCCAAAACCCTTGGGTTGAAGTTGCTTTTAATATATACAACTTTTAAATTTTTTCTACCAAAGACATGTTAACCAACATTTTTTTTTTTTTATCATCTTCATTAACACCGTGTTTGGTTGGTGGGAAAGAAAAGAAATTGGAAGGAAAATTATTACTTTCTTTCCAATTCCTTTAAATAACCCCCTCCAAATTTCGTGAGATTTAGAAGGAAAGGAAAGTAACATAAATCTAAAATTAATAAAATATCTAAAATATCCTTCTTTCTTATTTATCTTTATACTAGATATTACCCGTGCCTTCGACACGATGAACGTGGATCAATTAAAAATATATGTTAACAATTTTTTTAAAAAAAATCAATATCGATCTAACTTAGATTGACTTAAATTTTATTTTTTTAAAAATATTTTCTATTCTCTCTCTTTCTCTCCCTCTCCCTCTCCCCCTTCCCTTTTCTCACTCTTATTGTCCACGTGGAACAAAGGCCAATCTAAAATTCAAAACCAAAACTGTATTATATAATAGATATCTGTCAAGAATATAATAAATATAAAATTTTTAACTTTTCGTTCCTTTCCTTTCATTTTATATATCCAAACAAAACAAAATTTCTTTCTTTCCATTTCCTTTAATTTGAACCCAACAAAAAAAGAGTAAAGTTTCACTTTTTTTTTTCCTTTCTTTTCTATTAATAACAGGGGCTAAACATTATTGATCGATGTAAAATTCATTAAATCTATATTCAACCTCAATCTCCCATCAATATCATCATCATCCACTGACGTGAGATTAGGATACCACGTCTAGCCTGCTCATTTGCTGAAGAAGAAAAACATGAAATTGAATTCCAATCATAGTCCTCCCATCTGTTCAAGAGTATCATAAAGTCTCATGATCATCTACGAGGTCAATCTACAGGACACGCAGACAAAACTACACCACACCCTTCATATAAGTCACAAGTTATCTCTATCCGTATTCGTTTCGTTTCTTGTTTTCTACTTCTCCCCACCAAATGTTTCTCCAACACATAACACAAACAAATGAAATATTGATGAAACGATGGATAATGGCACCAAAGGCTAAAATAATGAATAATCGAATTCCTCCCTCCTCTTTCCTGTTGTTCTTCAATTGATATGCAGCTTCAGAACTCGAGGAAACTGCGTCAAAAGAAAAGCTAGGCTGCTGCTGCTTCTGGGAGAACAAGGAGCAGCATCAAATGAAAGGAGTCCGCCCTCCTCGTCGACTGTTTCTGTCATATGAAGTGTTGATTTTGTCCACCAGCTCATTCATTGTACTGTGATGTGATGCAGAGATCAGGAAAAAAAAAAAAATCTATTATACAAAACATGATATATTTTAAAATCTCCCCCAAAATATGTCAAGATATTTTCGACCATAGGATGATATAAAGGGACATAAAGAAATGTCAATCGTCGGATTAAAGAGAGATGTAGTGAATAATAAATAAGATATAATCAATTAATGGGGTGATTAATAAAGTAGGATGAAGTTAATAAAGTTGGATGAGGTTGGTAATAAGTGGGTTGATGTAATGTGAGAATTTTTTTTTATAATATTAATATTTTTAATAAAAATAAATTTTTTAATAATTTATTTAATAAAAATTACATAATATTATAGTCAAATTTTTTAAAATGTTAAGGTAATCCAAATAAGACAAATATTAATATAATAATTTCGAATTTTTAATATTATTTTATGATTTATAATTTTATTTTTTCGTTGATTTTTTTGATAGAGTTGCAAACATATATTTTTTCGATGATTTTTATTTTACGAGAGTAGAGTGTTTATCGTGCCAAAGACACGAATAACCGCTAGTATATATATATATATATATATAGAGGAAAGAGTGAAAGAGGTCGCGAGTAGCAGCAACACAAAGCTACATCCAACAGCAGGACAAAATAAAGCCCACGTTACTACTAGCAGCAAATAATGCAGCATGTATACCTGAATCAGTGTAGGATGATCTTGGCCTGTGAAATCATGGGACCATTTATTTATGGCCTGCCGTTGGTCCACACTGCCAAGGTATTCTTCGTCAACTTTTCCTTTTCCTAGCACATTTTCGATCTTGATTCTCATGTTTTCGTACATCTCCTACACCGCCACAGGAATCAATCAATCAATTAATAATTGATGTAACATATACAGCATAAAATTATTGTAGATGTTTACGCATAATATTATATCGAAAAAATTACAAATTTTCATCCAAATTACCGCTGTTTTTAAAATTGTCATCTAAATATTTTTTTTACACTGAACAAAAAAAAAAAATTTAACTCATAAAAAAACATTAATTTTTTTTTTCTTTTGTAAATAGTCATCCGACGTTAAAGTTGCTAATATGACAGATAAAACAAAATTTAAAAATTTAAAAAAAAATTGAAAAAATGAAAATTTGATAACTTTAAAAAAGTGTTGAGTTTGGATGTATATTTACAATTTTTTTAACTGTCATGTCTAGGGGTGTAGATGAGACGATACAACTCGACTTCGGCTCGTGATTCGGTTCGAAAAAAGCTTGAAAAGCTCAGCTCGAGTCGAGCTCGACCTCTAAAAACTCAAGCTCGGTAAAAAAACTCGTTAGCCTAATAAGTCGAACGATTTAATAAGTTTTTTAATTTTTTTATAATTTTATATAATTAAATATAAGTACTTAAGTATCTAAAGTATTATCAAAATATTATAAAAAGTAAAAATAAAAAAAAATTGCATTGAAATTCGAGCTCGAATTTGATATAGTGTTAGTCGAACCTATCGATTAGAGTTCTAACCTTGTCTATGTGAGCTCGTCAGGCTCGAGGACCAGCTCAATTTTGAGTTCGAACTCGTTATAATTAAATAAGCTTAGCTTATTTAAAAAATACTCGACTCAGCTCGTTCACCCTCTAAAAAAGAGAGTGAAAAATAAGAAACGTCTACGGACAAAAAAAAATTGAAGATCTTGTTTAATATGTACTGTATAGTGTTCTATTTATTTATTTATTGAATATGAAAAATCAAAAAATATTCTCTGTCAGAATCGGTGGAACGCGTAAGTGAATTGCTGTCTTCCTTGAAAAAGTTTCCCCCTTGGATTGATTGATTGTTGAGGCTTTGAGCAGAGCAGCAGCCTCCCACCCATGTTCTGTCCAGTTGGAATTGGAGTCGCCACCATTGAACGAACGAATAAAATGACAACCCACCAGGCCTGACCAGACCAGACAAGACCCGACTCGACCCAACATCCATGGATCCACCACCACCAAGTCCTACCAACCCGAACCATTGTTCGTCTCATTTAAAGATATCAAACAAACAAAACAGGTAAACGTCCCCTTTCTTCTCTCTACTCTCTCTCTCCTACACCCACCACTTCCACCTTCAACCGGGTCGGCCGGTGAGCTTCCTAAATTCCCGGCGCCGGTGTGCGGACACGAAATCCGAATGGCTTCGCCAACTCCGGGGCCGTCGACCCCGGCGACCAACACCACCGCGCCACAGCCAGCTAGCACGGCATCTCCGCCGCCATCCACTACTCCTCCAGCACCGCCACCTTCTTCTCCTTCCCCTCCGCCGCCGTCCACCACTCCAGCACCGGCCGTTTCCCCGCCTCCTCCGTCTACTCCCTCCCCCGTGTCGTCTCCACCTCCTCCGCCGACGACTTCCTCGCCTCCTCCTCCGTCTACTCCCTCCCCCGTGTCGTCCCCACCTCCTCCGCCTCCGACCTCGACAGCGTCTCCTCCTCCTCCGTCTAGTTCGTCTCTCAGCCCCCCTCCGCCGGGTTCGAGCACAGCGAAGTCTCCGCCACCTCCGTCGTCCTCGACTAGGTCACCGCCTCCTCCAGCCAGCTCATCGCCGCCGTCGTCGTCGTCGTCGGGTATATCGACGGGAGCTGTGGTAGCTATTGCAATTGGAGGTGTGGCAATACTGGTGGTGTTCAGCCTGTTGTGCATTTGTTGCAGCAGGAGGAAGAGGAGGAGCAGAAGAGACGAGTATGGTGCTGAGAATTACTATGTGCCGCCGCCGCCGCCGCCTCGTCCTCCTCCTCCTGGGCCTAAAGGTTTGACCACCTTCTAACAATTTTTGCTGCTGTCACCGGATTTATCATTGCCCCTTTTTTCTGTTAATTTTGTTCGATTGTAATTGTGGGTCTCTGATGCCAAATTTCTGGATCTGGAGATGCGCTTTTTGAAATTTGAAAATTATGATCGAATTTTCTCTTCTGAGTCTAAAATTGGAAAAGTAGAGCTGAGCAAATATAGAAGAAAGATGACCCTGTTTCTATCCTTTTGATGTACATTTTGGAATCTGTTGATCAGGATGCTAATTTTTTAGCACCAAATGCTTTTCAATATTATTCCGGGCTGTAGTTGGGTTTGATCATGGATGTAATGCTTGGCATCTGGCTGGGAAAAAAAATGATGTCTTTATGAATTGCAGCTTCCGAAAGTTGGTAATTTATGGCTGTGTATGTTCTAGAGATTTTGCTTATAGGATTGGTTTTATTACTGAAATAAGCATTCTTGGGCCTTCATCTAAAAGCTTAAGTTTTTAGGGCGAGACGGTTTCTTTTTTAGGATCTTGGGCATACTTAGTTCTGAGTTTATGAAATTCATAGTCATGTTTGTCGATCCACGCTGTGCTATACCGTATCGTCTCAATGGATGATGTGTATCATGCACACATTCCTTCTAGATATTCATCCTGTAGACCAAAAATGCCTGAGTGCATTGTTCCCCAACCTTTTCTTGTACCGTCTGATCAGAATGGTCTGGTATGTGTAGATGGCTATTATGGTCGTCTGGAAGATCATTGGCAACAAAATAATCCTCCTCCAGCTGAACAACATGTGATGCAGAAACCCTCTTTTCCACCTGCTGCTCCACCAAGACAACCACAAGCTCCTCAGCGTCCTCCGACACCTCCTCCGCCGCAACCACCAGCAGCGTACATTAGCAGCAGTGGTGGTTCTGGGTCTAATTATTCTGGGTCTGATAACCCCCTCCCACCGCCTTCCCCTGGCATGTCACTAGGGTTTTCTAAGAGCACATTTACTTATGAAGAATTGGCGATGGCAACAGACGGGTTCTCAGATGCCAATGTGCTTGGTCAAGGTGGATTTGGTTATGTGCATAAAGGAATACTTCCGAATGGAAAGGAAGTGGCAGTGAAGTCACTCAAAGCTGGTAGTGGACAAGGAGAGCGTGAATTTCAGGCGGAAGTTGAAATCATTAGCCGAGTACACCATAAGCATCTTGTGTCATTGGTTGGATACTGCATCACTGGTTCACAAAGAATGCTCGTCTATGAGTTTGTTCCAAACTACACCTTGGAGTTCCATTTGCATGGTTAGTCTGCTATTCCGTCTCACCAACATATTTCTTCACTTTGGACATCTTTTTAAAACAGAGTGTGGGTGCATCCTGTTGGTATTGTGCTGGGATAATGTTTGTTATACCAAGTTGCCATATCTGAAGCCCTAGTCCCTACTATATATGGTGATGAGAGGCATGCATTACTCTGTGTTTAGGGATATCTTTGTGTTTCTGCAGCAGAAAATGTTTTGTCAGGATTTTCCCTTATATCAATAAAGTTCATTTTCCAGGGAAGGGACGACCTACCATGGATTGGCCAACAAGATTGAAGATAGCACTTGGAGCAGCGAAAGGACTGTCATATCTGCATGAGGATTGTAAGTCTATCATCTACGTTTTGTCTACACCTCTTCTTGCTGCTTATTAATGTGGACACGGTCGTATGTCACCCTCTACAAACTTACTCTGCTCATTTTGCAGGTCATCCGAAGATAATTCATCGTGATATTAAAGCATCCAACATACTTCTCGATTTTAAGTTTGAGGCAAAGGTGAGTGATTTCTGGATAAGTTGCTGAATTATGTTCAACAATCTGGTTTATCAGGCATATGATACTGTGATGTCTGCTGCTGCCATATGCAGAAGATTTTGAATTAATTCAGCCTTGGCATTTATTGCTGAAATTTATACAAAAAAATTTAATAGCTGAGTTGGTGTATGATATCTGTTACGTGCCTATGATTGGGAGCAAGTAACATGTGGATCTATGGTAAAAGGAGAAGAGATTATGAGAATAGAAGAATAGGGTGAGGGATCAGAGGAAGGGGGAAAGAAATAGACGATTCGGAAGAGGAAAAAGATAATAGAATAGGAAAAGTTGTTTATTCATCAGCATGCCTAGTTCCATGGAAATTACAAATATTAATACTACTATTACTAGCAATAAAATAGGAAAGTCTATTACAGAATATATTCTGCTACTGTTTTATTGGAATATCTACCAATGATTTTCTTATTTGATTTTCATCTTGATTGTAATAAATTCTTCTTGCAAATGTGAGCCACTTTTAGTATTTTAGAGATATTTCCTTCCATATTATATCCTGAAGATATTTCTTTACATATTGGATCGTAACATTTCCTCCCTCTCGATAATGTTCTTGCCCCCAAGGGCAAATGGAGAAATATTGCACTATCCAATATAACGGGTTTTTGTTTCTCACGAGCTCAAACGTGAGCAATATTACAAAATCAAACAACTCATTAGAAATTTTTTCTCTTAAACATTTCAGCGAATGCCTTCTGGGCAAGATCCGAACTGTCCATGCTTAAATCAACATTAATTTTGAATTCATGACCATCATCAGCAGCATTAGCTAGCCTTGAAATAGCTGATTGGGAACTTGGACTGAAAGAGGTCTTCGGGCTGAGATGAGTCTGTGGGGAGTGGGAGGGATCCAACTCCGAGGTGCGGAATGACAGACTTGAATCCCTGGCCTGTAATCCATTGAACTTAAATCTGAGGGGCGAGCAGTGGGTTATGGAGAGACTAAAGCAAATTGAGCAGATGGTTCATGAGTCGATGGTTCTTGGGCCAATGGGAGACCGTGTGGTGTCGGTGGGGTGACGGCCAACGGCGGGATAAGGGCCTTCATACCCTTGTTGTTATGAACGACTAATGATGAAATATTAATAAAGTCAATATCCATTCGACAACAACTATCATAGATGAATCTTCTATCAAGAGCTTCTATGGCACGATTAGCATCTTCATTCACAATGCTGACGCTATGAAGTCTATTATCCGATTCTTCAACACTGTTGTTAAGCAACTCAATCAATCGCTCATTTATGGCGGTCCGCTTTTGTTCAACTAGAGCTCTCATGGCATTGATTTGAGAATTAAGCATGATAAAGAAGAAATAATTTTTTTTTTGAATAGAAATTTCTAATAGGATATTTGTAGCACCAAGTCCGAGGAGAGTAGACTCTGTTACATGCGGATCTGTGGTGAAAGGAGAAGAGATTATGAGAATAGAAAAATAGGGGTGAGGGATCAGAGAAAGGGGGAAAGAAACAGACGAATTAGAAGAGGGAAAGATGTTCATTCATCAGCATGTCTAGTTCCATGGAAATTACAAATATTAATACTACTACTAGCAAGAATATAGGAAAGTCTAATATAGAATATATTCTGCTATTGTTTTATTGGAATATCTACTAATGATTTCCTTATTTGATTTTCATGCTGATTGTAATCAATTATTCTTGCAAATCTCACCCATTTTTGGTATTTTGGAGATATTTCCTTCCATATTGGATTGTAACAATATCCAATTTGTTCACAAGAATGTTGATTAGTTGTTTAATTTGAAGAGGAGTCATTAGTTCTGTGTAGCAAGTATCTGTTAACAAATTTTTCATCCTTTTCTTCCCCAGGTTTCAGACTTTGGACTTGCAAAGTTATCTTCTGATGCTGATACTCACATATCTACCAGGGTGATGGGAACTTTCGGGTAAGACTACTACCTTTCATCGTTTGCTGCAACTCTAGAATGACGAGGATTTATTGTAAAATATCTATATTACAAGGAGTGAATTAGTTTGAATTTTTTCTCACTTTTTCATCAATTATAAACCCTCTCACATACATTTTTACATATTTTTCACCCTTGATTAAAATATAGCTCATATTAATCGCTTCCTCCTCTCCCCCTCTCTCTTTCATGTCACATAATATTACACCACCCAAAATTTATTTTTCTTCCATATCTCAATATAAAATTTATCAAATACAAAAATATTATGCTCAAAATTCATAATTTTTTACGAGAATAAAAATAAGTCTAATATTGATATAATTTTTATTCTTTTTTTTTATTAAAAAATTATATAAAGTGCACGACATGATACGGACACGGACACGGCACGAGTACGAGCATGAACAATTTTTGTGAGAGTGAATGAAAGTGTAAAAAATTTTATCGTGCCAACGGCACGGATAATTTCTAGTAAGAGAACATGGCAATTCGTGTTATTTATGTGTTTGCTTCTTTTATTTATAATATTGGTTTCATTTGTTGGACTTATTTTCTCCTTAGTCTTTTGTGGACTTTGTTCATGAAGACCTAGAGATCTGTTTGGTTATTGTTAGTCCTCCAAGTCCATTTGACCTAACTTGTAGATATCCCTGAGAGGATCTGCTACATTTTTCCATGATCTGTATCTGAGAACTGAAACCTGTTCTCTCTCCGACCCAATCCCTCGTTATGGATTTATTGGTAAATTAGTACTTGTGGATTGCTTATGCTCTTTTAACACATGCAGATACTTGGCTCCCGAGTATGCTTCAAGTGGGAAACTCACAGACAAATCTGATGTTTTTTCTTTTGGGGTTGTGCTCTTGGAACTGATAACCGGGCGTCGGCCTGTTGACACTATGCAAACTTTCATGGAGGATAGTTTAGTTGACTGGGTAAATTATACTACTCGAATTGGTTAAATCAGTATCTTTTGGTTCAACTGCAATGCTCGATTGCTTCTGCAATCAGGAGAAAGAGAGAAGTGAAAAAGGCCACAATTAATATATTCACTGACATTACTGCAGGCTAGACCTTTACTGACAAGAGCTCTTGAAGATGAAAAATTTGACTCCCTCGTTGATCCACAGTTGCAAAACAATTACAACCATGGTGAAATGGTTCGGATGGTTGCTTGTGCTGCTTCTTGTGTGCGCCATTCAGCACGACGCCGCCCTCGAATGAGTCAGGTATTTTTTTTACCTTTAACATCGCAGGTAATAAACTAATAATCGGAGCTGCATTCATACTGTCTTCCTCTCTATAGTTTCTGTGCAATTCCTGTGTATGATTGGGAATTGCACTGTTACCTTCATCTGGTTAATATTTATGCTCTCTGGTACCAGATAATATGGTACTGGATTTATAATGGGCGTTTTCCAGCTAATATTTTCCTTGCTGGTCTTGCTTTGACTAAGAAATATATTAAAACACTCATGGCCTCTGACGATGGGGATATATAATATTGGGGAATGTATTCCTGGGTCAGGCTTTTTGAGGATTCGGATGCATTCATGAGCTAGTAATAGTGAAGGGATAGAAGTGAAACCTACTTTGTGGATGAGTAGGCTGCATGAGATATCCTACGACTTTCACCCTTATTAATTTTTACACTTATTGGATCACGTAGATCAAGCCACAAGTTGCCATGCAGAGACTTAGGTCAAAACCAAACTGGTCTAATTTGTGGGTTTTAGGGGAAATCTGGTGTGATGGAAGAGTTGTAACAAGGGCATAATTGGGTAAGTAGTGAGGGGGTTGTACTATTTACTTTTGTGGATGGAGGAGGTTGGCCTCGCAAGTGATCTGACATGGGATGACGAAGAAATATGTGAAGGGTTGAATTGGTGACTTTTGAACAAAAGCATAAGGTTTTGGGTTCTGTTCATCTAGTTTGCAAAGACTGATAGGCGCCGGGGCACCAAATCGTGTGTGCTCAAAAGGAGATTAAGAGCAAGGTTCAGGAACTCATATAGTTTCTAAATGAACGGGGGCTAAAATAGGTAGTTAAATGGAGCTGGTTTAAGATTAGTTTCAGTTTCCGCTTGCTGATCCAAAAACCACTGATGGAATGTACAGCCCCCTGGAGAACTGAAGCATAAATTTCAAATCTTGAGATCTCGGGAGGGAACGATGTGCTTGCTAACTAACATGTATTATCTTCGTTGTGGTGCTTGAAAACCAATTCCCCCCCCCCCCCCATATGCTTCTGAATGGGCTGCAAAGTTGTCTGGGATACTTAGCTTTGGTATGTTGCATCTCAGCTAACTTGATTTTTTCTCATACTGAACAAAATGAACAGATAGTTCGAGCACTCGAAGGAGATGTCTCTCTTTCTGACCTTAATGAAGGAATCAGACCAGGACACAGCACTATGTATGGTTCCTATGGAAGCTCAGATTATGATAGCAGCCAGTACAAGGAGGACATGAAGAGATTCAGAAAAACGGCACTCGTGAGCCAAGAGCAGGGCAGCAGTGAGTATGGTGGAACAACTAGCGAGTACGGTTTGTTCCCTTCCGGCTCAAGCAGTGAAGGCCAAACAACTCGGGAGATGGAGATGGGGAAGATGAAGAGAGATGACCGATTTTTAAGCGGAGCCCCTGACAGCTAATTTGACCTTGGTTCTGTGTAAAGATATTGACATTATGTTCCTTACCAATTTAATTGTTATCGTGTTGTTGCATGTTGCAAGAATGACCTTTTTGCATAACGTAATATTCTTTGGATAGTCTCTTCCCCAGCAAGCAAAAATTGTTTGGCATGCCTATGTTCTTATATATTATTGATTCTTAGATCATTACTTTGTTATAATTCAACTCATTAACCTTCTGGCCTTTCTTCTCACCATTGTTCGATCTTTTATTGTTCAACTGATTTTACTAACATCAATTATCATAAACAAAACAGTGCAATACACCATGAAGTGGTAAGGATGCAGATTTCTTATACCAATTTGTTGTTAGTACAGAACACGGAAAAGGAGTATAGAAACATACAGTGATGGAGATTGCCTCCTTGATATTTGCTACAAAAAAAAAGAAAAAAACTCTGGTTCTATGAATCAATGATCCTCAACTCATCAAAATGTGGTTGCTATAGTACAAAATGTGATTACAAGAACAGATCCTGTCAACAATGACTGCAGGGAGAGAGCCTACAAAACCTGCAACAGTCATAGATTGCCAAGACGACCAGAGCCTGATCCTTTCCTCCTCCGCCGTCGCTTTTGCCTTATTTTCCAAAAGCTAAGGAAGAGCAAGAGACCTGATGGAAGGAGCAACCAGTACACAACAAATTAGACAAGATCAACCTATCTAGACAGGCGTTACAGCCGTTGACACTTGACACAGGAAACAAATACCAAAACTAAAAATAAGGCGCAACTGTACTAACCACAAGTGGCAACCAATGCAGGTATAAGCCAATGACTAGCAACCATCACAGGTGCATCAAGCTGCAAGTAATAATGGGAGAAAGTTCAGAATCTCATCAGCCTGTACCAGCATAGGAAAAATGTCTAAAAGATAACTGATCGTGAAGCAAGATTGAGACAAGTCTGCACTCCCCCCAGGACTCTTGGTTAATCACACCCAACATACGCCTTGCACTTCTTTAACAATTGATTAGCACTACACAAACAGAATTTCCTTTTTCTCTCATTCACCTCTTGTTTTTTTTTTTTTTTTTTTTTTTTTTTTTTTTTTTTTTTTTTTTTTTTTTTTGTTGTTTTGGGTGTTTGGGGGGTGGGGTTGATCAGTGAAATAGAAGACCCTCTGACTAAAGCTCTGGTTTCTTACCTCGTCTCTATAGAGAAGACTCAGGTACTTGTTGCCCAATGAATCAACCTTGCTATGTGGAGCGGTATTTGACTTGTTTAAATCGGATGTATAAAGTGTCGAATTTAAACCTCTCCCCAGATCAATAACATGATAGCCTGGTAATCTTCTGTTTCTTCCCCTAACCTGTACATGGTAGCCCTTGGTACCCCATACTTCAAATCTGGAGTCACTCCTGCAGATCAGTTCCTTCCCCATGACAGCCGAGTAGGTGGAAAAGTTTACATCAGTTCTACGGGATGGCAATTCCTTGTCGTTTTCATACAAGGGTGCATCCAATCTCGCAGAATCTGAAAATAACACTGGATCCTTAATGCTCAAACTTGTAAAATCTAGTATCTTCCTCAGTAGCCAATAACAATTAGTGACCATGTGGCTGCTATCCAGACAATTGGAATCTCCATAAACTGAAATGCGACCCTCACCCAATTCCAAAAAGCCAAGAATAGGTGAGTCTGCCTGCAAAGTATGGTGAAAGTCACAAGCAAATACCACAAGTATTTTCATGAGTTCGAGAAAAAGATGACATTTTGAGGAGGGTATTGATGTCTCAGTCTATGGACAGGGAAACTTGTATCCTCACCTTGATGAAGCTGGAAGCCAATACATTCTGCGGTCCTCCACTATCTGAGCTATCAAGGAAAGGGAAGCTGTGCACATATCCACCTGCTGGAAACTTCAAGATATTTGTTCCTGATGCATACCGACTTTGTGCACCATCAATCGTAAAATCACCATTCAGAATCTTGTCTCCAAATGCAATCCCAAATGGGGCCAGCATATCATTTAGGGCTGGAATGTTTGCACCTCCAGTAACAGGGGTCCACCAGCTCCTTGTGTTATCATCAAAAAACCTCATCTTCACCATAGTGTCAACATTGTACCACTCAGCAAACACTGCCAGCCCAAGTCCAGTATTTATAACATCTTCTTTCAGCTTTTTAATCTCTTCTTCATAATACTCATCTTCAAGATCTACCAGGAAAAGCGTTCCGTACTGACGAGCATCAAAACATGTGAGGGGAGAGCCAAGTGTCTCAACATAGAATCCAGCATCTCTCAACATGTTGAACAAAGTGTGGAAATTTGTGTGCAGGTGATCCCCATGCCAGTCAAGGATATCATTGCGCACATCCAGAGAGTCCCTAGGGATATAGCCAGGTGGATACTTGATACTATGGAACTGATCCCATAAGATTCTCTTAGATCTCGGGGGTGTAGGAACCACATTTAATCTCAACTGAAGCACACTAGTGCTAGTTCTTACAGTTTTCTCACCTTCAGCAGGTGGGCTATACAACTTAACCGTCACATTGCCTTCGATCAGACCAGAAAACTGGGAACCTTCTTCTTTAATTTGCATATGGAGACCCAGATAACCAGTCCATGGCCATATAATATTCGAATAAGTAAAATGGATGCTTAGAAGATTACCATCCTCATTTGAAGGATGCCATGTCGGTGGACCATCAAAATAGCCGACGACACCCATTCCATTCAAAACAGTAGCATTAAATATGACAGGCATTGCACCGGCATAGAGCGGTTGACGACAGAAAGGCCATGAATAAGGGCAGTCCATGAAGTCGAGAACACTGGGGAAGATGCTTGCCCGAGGTTCATAACTCTTTAAGATTTCATATGATTCTAACCTGATAGAGAAATGAACCCTTGATCAACGATGCAATAATAAAATCACCACTCATCAGAACATTGGACCAAAAAAGATTAGCCTAGGTGCATTCACTGCGGTGAATTCAGAAGAGGAAAGTTGACTTACAGGTCAACTCTACCAGCACCTTGCTCATACATATGGGGACCAGAAAGCTTTGCCGCACCTTCAACAAGTGCTTGTTTCATGCTAGCTGGATTCAGAATAAGCTTCCTTTTGCTCTCAGGCAGGATACTAACAAGCAAGCACACAACACCAGCGACCACAGGACTTGCAACACTAGTACCTGACAAACTTTTACAGCCGGTACTAATTTTGGATCCGATAATATCTCGCCCATATGCAACAACATCAGGTTTAACGCGACCATAACTGTGAAGGAAATTATCTGACGTCAACATAAGGAGTTCAACTAACCAAAAAGAGCTTCAAGGTTACAAGTTCAGTTAACTCGGAAGTCAGAACTACGCCAGATTAAAGAGGTAATCTCACAGCTAAGAAGCTCAACATAAAAAAGGGAATGCAACTTCCATTGGCATTGTTTTCGACATCTTGCAAACAAATTTATGTTTTTCCTTCAGTATAGAATGCAAGTTATCAAACTTGAGAATTTTCAGCAATAAAATGCAAGTTGACTTGCCCAGGTAGGCCATAAATTTTCACATATAAATTCTGACAAGGATAAAGTAGTCCTAGACAGAAGATACCAAGCAAACAATTTGCATCACTATCATGCAACAAATAGGAAGATAGAAGATATTCAATAATACGGCACTTGTAATTAGAATATGGTAATAAATGTTGGGAAATTAAAATCACCCATGTGGAATCTCCCATGTACTCATGCCTCGTGAAGAAAATGATGCAATGTGGTCACTGTAGTCTATACCACCGACTCCAATAACATCACTTTGATCTGCTGGATTGTTCAAGGTGCCATAAAGAGGGCCATCATTGCCAATAGCTGAGACCATAATAATATTATTTGCTGTCAACTCCCAAACCTGCATAAGCAAACAAAATACATAATAAGTTGCAAGTACATCCTGAGAAATGCCATCACAAAAAGGAGTGGTCAGAAGAAAGGATTAAAGGAAATCCTAACATAAGCCAAACTAAGGCTAAATGGTACTTTTGAAGCCGACTAGTAGACCTGTCCACGGTTCGGTTCAAACCATGGAACCGTACCGGATCTGTGGCCAAGTGAACCAGAACCTGACCTAAGGTTCCCAGTTAAGGTCTTTTGGAATTAGAACCGAACCGGGAACCAGGGTAGAACTGTCGGTTTGTAACCAGTGGTTCAAACCTCCACACAAGCACCTGACAGGGGCCTGTCGCGCCTGTTTAACCCAGTAAATTGCATGCTAGTTGAACAGGTGCCTGACAGGCCTCCTAGTCAAACTAGTAAATTGTGTATTAGTTTGAACAGGCACCTGAGAGACCTTTGTCCCACTCGTGTATTAGTGTCCAACGACTCAAATTGAGCTGTTGGAATTTCCAAGGTCATATTTCCAATTTTTTTCTTTAAATTACTATATTTTACCACGTATATATACCCTCCCCATTTCGAAATTCATTTCTCTTGCTCTCAACTCTTAATTGCTCACTCAATTGTTCTCAAATTTCAATTGCTCTCTCTTACTATATGATGGAAAGTCCTCCAAGGAATTCAATTTCATGTAAAGACAAAGGCAAAGGTGTTCATTTCCATGTCAACGAAAATGTTTTTTTGGATTTGGAAGCGTATGCTGAATATTACCACCGTAATAATGTGATAGGGAGTCAAGTATTCCTCTTCTATGAAGGTGCCACCTACAAGAATGAATCTCCAAATCAACTTCCACGCATTGGAACCACCACAATCACAAGCCGATGAATCGACGTCTCAACAAACTCAAACTCAAAGGTATTTCCAATCTCTTTCAAATTCATATGTCAATGATTGAAAAAACCAATGGAATTATAGTTGTAAAGTGCAACTATTGCACAAAAGAATATGTTTGGAACAAAACCGACAGTTACGGGACATATTGGAAACATATCACCACTTAACATCCTACCGAAGTAGAGGGTAAGAAAATCTCAACCTTAAGTCCAAATTGCAAGGTACATAATCCAAACTCTCAACATTTTAGATATAATGATGAATAAAATATAAAAGAATTAGCTCGCGTTATTTATCTTTTAGTTTTAGTGAAAAAAATGATTTTATTAATTATTGTCAAATGACATTAAATCCACAAGCTTCTCGTATAACTAGATCCATTCTTACACGTACATTTTATAATTTTCATAAAAGTGAAAAAAAAAATTGACAAAATACAAAAAGAATTATAATGGTCGTGTTTTCATATGTTTGCGACATATGGAGAGATCATTGGCAAACATATTCTTAGATGGGTATTACCGCTCATTATATTGATCTTGATCGGGTTATGCAAAAGTGAGTCATCATGCATGAAAAGCTAATCATTGCATTTAGAGTTTTTGATGAAACTCATGCCGCAAGTAATATTTATAAAATGTTCAAAATTATTTTTAAACAGTTCAAAATTGATGATAACATATTCGCAATTGGTTTTCATAATGCTTGTAATAATCCCACAGCTATTAGTCAGTAAGTTTATGTCTTCCTTATTTGAGAAGACAAATTTTCCATAAAAGATGTATTTATTATGTTTTGAATTTGTGTTTAAAAAGATTTTCATTTAGTTCAAGAACATATTTTACCCATTACAAATGCACTTCGTTATATATGGAAACACCCATCTTTAATGAAACAATGGGCAAATTTTTGCAAATCCCATAATAGACGTCCAATACAATTTTCCTGTGATGTTCAAACCCGTTGGAACTCAACTTATAAATTGCTTTCTCTTATGATTATAAAGAATTATTATATTATTTTATACATCATACTAGTAATGTTAATCTTGATCCTCAACAATGGGATATGTACACTAGAATTTATCAAAAATTAAAGGCTTTTAATGAAGTTTAAAATATTTTGTCCAAACTTTATTATCCTACTACTTGTTATACCCTGGGTTTTATGGCCATTTTTATATTGTTTTATGCTCACTATGTTTGATTTATCATGTTGGGAGATTTTCGTTTTTCGGTGAATTGTGTTTTACGTGAATAGTGTTCTCGGGATTTACGTAGCCATTTTTGCTACTTTTTACATTGCATGTCGTACGACTATTTTGAATAATCCGGCATGACCGTGATGATGAGACGACTCTATTGAATACCATATTGACGTGTTAGGATTTCCCCGATTTTTCGGGATTTGACGGATCGTGATTTGACGATTTTTCGATATTTTAAAATTGGGTTCGTTAGGACCGTAATTTTATTTCGTGATTTATGATGGTGAGTTTGAGACGTCTAAAATTAGTGTGCACGCGTGATTCGCGGATTAGGATTAGCCCTCTTTGTTGACTAAGGTTGACCTTAGCATTAATGAGGAGGGGGAGGAGTCTTGATGTGGTTAGTGTGTTGCCATGTGGTGATTTGTGGGGCATTTCCCACCCCCTTTTTGTGCTGCTCCTAGCCGAGAGAGAGAGGGGAAAGAAGAAGAAATTAGAAGGGAAAGAGCAAAGGAGAAGGAAAGGAAGAAAAGAAGAAGAACTAAGGAGATTTTGGGGAGATTTCCATTTGTCCTTCAAGCTTGAGTTTGGAGTTAGCTTGGAGATTGTTTAGAGGGTCCATTGGCAGCCTTTGAGACCTTGGAGATCCTTCATTGATTGACCTTGGAGATTTTTATGGCTTGGATGGATTTTTCATAGGGTCACTTTGAGTTTGGCTCATGTTTGGTGATGGATATGGATTTGGCATGCTTTGATACATTGTTTGAGACTTGTTTGGGTTGTCCATGATGAGTTTGCGGTGAGTTTGCATTGATTTCATGAGTTATGTAATGGTTTAAGTGATTTTATGTTTTAGGTTTTTAAAGAGGTGATTTGGGATTTGACATACTCTAGATGATTTCTAAGGGTTTGTGTGCCTTTGATACATGTGTTTTGATGTGTTTGAGGCTTTAGATTCGATGGGGATTGTTTTTTGTTGAAGTTTCGTGTTTCTGTCTTTCTGATGCAGCATTTCCAATCGACCGGATTCATTGTCTGACCGACCAGGAAATACGCATGCTCTCTGTTTTTTATTTTCCGGCCGACCGGATTTCACAAAGAGGGAATATCCGGTCGACCAGATTCCTGTGGCTGGGATATAATGATTTTGGTTTCTCTTAGGATTTGATCCGGATTGTTTTGGAGATGATTTTACGCATGTTTAGGGAGATCATTAGGATCCATTTTGATTTGTGATGAGTTCGTTCGCATGATGATTCGATTAGTTGCCGTGATTGGATTTTTGAGACTTTCGTATGTGATTTCGATTCAGGAGTTTGTGGCGATCCCGTTTGAGCGTCTTGTGATTGGTTGATTGGATTCTCTTTGAGGGTTGATTTGTATTTGCTCAGGTGAGTTGATGTACGGACATTGGTACATGAATGGCCGATATTTCTCATTGTTTTTCCCATGCTTTACATATGTATTGGTTTTGTTGGAAAACCATTGGTATTGAGATATTGATTTCCATCGATTTATTTTGGGGCTTGTATGCCTATTGAGTTTTGGACATGGGATATGGATGGGATTTCAAGTCCTTGGATTTCTTCCCTGT
>JAOWBR010156664.1:0-12767 GCA_028571145.1 Dionaea muscipula
ATAATTTTTATTTATTTATTTATGATTTTTTATTTTATTATTAATTTTTTAAAGATTTGATAACGTATGTTTTTAAATGATTAAGTGAGTGGAGTGTTCATCGTGTCGAAGGCACGGGCAATCCTTAGTTTATAATATAGATTAAGGATAATTAATTATACTGATCGTGTTAATTGTGTTTCAAATTATAATTAAGCAAACTAGGATTTAGAATTTGGAACCCATATATCTTTCTTATTATCTTCATATTACTCAACTTAAACTCGTATAAAACTAGATCGGTTGGTTACCCTTCCAAGTCGAGCTCTGCTCGAGTGAGCCATCTATTTATAAGAGGAAAAACCCTTTTTTAACTATTTTTTTTTGTAAAAAATTCTTTTTAGTTAAATAGTTATGAAAATATCATCAATATTCTTTCACTATTTTTTCAATCGATCCTCACATCGCTATCTATTGATTCAATTGTCTCCTCTATAGTTTTATTAATTTCACCGCTCACCCGATCTTCTTGTATTTTTTTTGTGAGAAATTTCAAAATTAAATTTTACTCTTTGAATCTCAGTTTAGTGTCAAAATTTAAAGCACAAACGAAAAAAAGTCAATGTTTTCACCGCCGGGGGTTAAGAATCTCATATTAAATTTTACTCTTTGAATATCAGATTTTTCTGTTTCCGAAAAATATCCTAAAGGAAGTGAAAAGCTTGGGTATAACCTTCTTTTACTCTGGACCAAGCCTTTCTCGGAAGATGACTCTTATCTCATGGGAAGATATTTGTCAGCCTAAACTTTGCGGAGGGTTGGGGATTAAAGTTCTTGTTGACTGGAACTTTGCCATGTTATGTAAGCTTCTTTGGGATATTGAGAGTAAAAAAGACAGATTATGGATTCGTTGGATTAGTGAATTTTACTTAAGAGGAGCTACAATTTAGGAGGTTCCTGGTGGTTTGGGCTTGTGGGTTTGGAAGGCATTGATCCGGGTGAGGGACCGAGTGATGCGGCTGCCTAGGCTGCCATGCGGTAGTCCTTCTTACCGATGTAGAAACATGGCCATCATCTACTCCCGGTTGCATGGGGAAAATGTGAAGGATAAATGGTGGAAGATTATATGAGCAGCTCGAATGAATCCTAAAGCTAGCTTGCTGCTTTGGCTTATCTCGAGAGCTAGACTTAACACCAAGGATCGCCTTGTGAAGATGGGGATGCGAGTGGATGAGGGATGCATTCTTTGTGATTCTAGTTCGGAGAGTTGCCACCATATTTTTTTCTACTGTAGCTTTGTTTCTTTGGTGATTGATTGTGTTTACAGGGAGTTTGGGATGAAGTGGATGGCTCAGGATTGGGAGGAGTGTTGGATGTGGCTCTTCAATTGTGCAAAGAGGAAGTCGAGGAAAGCTATGGCTCGTAGACGCATGGTTAGGACAGTTGTGAGAGCGGTGTGGTGGAAAAGAAACTGCAAGACCTTCTGTTGTGAGTCTCATGGTGTTGATCTTGTTGCTCATCGAGCTTTGATTCTGTACAGAGGTATGTAGTTGATCCCAGGTTTGAGGAGCTGCTGATGGATGGTCTAGTTGAGTTTTGAGCATTGTCCTATATAGGGTAATTTGTTTATTCTTTTGCTGATGAGCAATCGGGGGCCTGTGCTTTTGATGTGCATTCCTCTGCCATCGGTGATCCAGTTTTGATGAGCTGATATTGGATGGTCTGGTAGATTTCGAGCATATATCTATATAGAGTGATTTGTTTCATTCTTTTTGCTGATGAGTATTTTGGGGGTCTGTGCTTCTGATGTACATAGGTCTGGATAAGTATTCCTGATGCATTGCACGAGATGTGTGATTTTTAGGAGTCTAGGTTTGGATTGTGGCTGGTTTGGGAGGTTTAATAAAGTTGACATGTTTGTCGAAAAAAGCAAGGTTCGATAAAATAAAAAAATAAGGTCCAACAATGTAATATGGGTTGACAATGCCAAAAATAAGATATTACAAAGAAAAAATAAGATCAGACAAAGTAAAATATAAGGTATGACAAACATAAAAATAAAGTAAAAAACAAAATTAAAAGTAATGTTCTGCGAAATAAAATGTTACAATATAGCATATAGTTATTAGTATCTTTTGAACTTTTCCTCACCAACTAAAAGAAAACAATGTGCTTGATTGATGTCACAATCTGGTCCTCTACGTACGTACGACTCTTTCTTCATCAAGTTGCTTCGAAGCTTTGCCCCCTCCTTTGACTTGACTTGGAAGTTTTCCAATTATTGTTGAGTCAGTTCAAAAATTATATATGTATATGCTTCTACTTATCTTGAATTCTCGATATATATGCTTTCTTCCTCCTCCAGCTTTCCTTTCATTTACTTAATTCCATGTATGAATAATCAATAATCTTTATTTTCTCTTTCCCATTATAGTCGTGGTACGTCAACAAATAAAAATAATAATGAAATTAATCAGCATACCATATAATTAATGAAATCATCAGCCATATTTTAGAAATGATAAAAATTACCGCACCATAGGGATCCGACCCAAATCCTTTATGAATGAGTCAAAATAGGGACGAGTCTCGAGAACGAGTAAAATTTATTAGCTTTATACGAAGTCAGAGTCGAGGACGAGACGGGAACGGGCCGGTATGTGTGAACCCTATAGGGTCCGTCTCGAATCCTTCTATTAGAGATCCTGAATCCCTAGAGTAGAATATTAAAATTTTCATATTTTAGGAAAACAAACAAAATGAAAATAAGCTTGAATTGGAAGAACATGAATATTATTAAGGAGATTAATCTAGTCATATGACGGCGATAAAAATATTATTAACCACGCCTAACTTTCTTTTTTATTTACTGACTTTACATGTCAACATTAGGGGTAAATTGATTTTGCTGTGGTTTATATGTTATATCTTTGTTTGAAGTATCTTTTTATTAATTTATATAAAATTTATCTTTAAAAAATTTAAATAGAAAAACTGGATGGATACAGAGAATTCGTTCTTCGATGAAGACAAAGATGGGGAAGAAAATAAATTCCCATAGGAAACGAGGACGGAGAGATTGCGGATTCAGGCCGGTTCGGCCATCCCGTTGTCATCCTTACGATATATCTACATTGAAAAATAAAGAAAGAAAAATGCAAATAAATAAATAAAGAAATTTTGCTACCAAATCCGCCAACGTGTGAACATATTGATGATCACTCATTTTTTTCTTCTACAAATTAAAGATTATGAATTGAAAACGATATTTCTTGTGTTTTAGATCTGTATCTTTCAATGACCAATATTATTACATGATAAGAGCATCTTTACATGGCTCACTCGAGATACTGTTCATTTTTTATTTGTTTCGATAATTTGCCGTGCAAGAAGTGAGGCTAGTATTAGGTGTTGCTTTTTGTTTTTAGTCAAATCTCATGTTAAATTGGCTAAGCGAGACAATTTATTGAGTCAGATAAAATTGCTCTAACTATGATAACTTCATAATTACGTACTTTCATAAGAGAAAGTTAAAAAAAAACACTCATTTGAGGAGCAAAAAGGGAAGAAAAATATTTGTATTATTTTTTAAAGAAAAGAACAATACAGATCTAATCTGCTAGTTAGTTTATTAGAAGAGATGACATTGATAGAAAGACTAAAAGAAGAAACGAACACAACAGCTCCGCGAAAAGTCGAAACCTATATAGTGAGATAAAGAGACTAACAAACTACTATTATAGTTTTTCTACTTGTCTAACCTCAAACTATTTTGGTCCCTCATCTAGGAGTGACTTTTCAACGGATTATATCGGGCAACTATTTGTGGCTTAGTCAAATTAAATATCCTGAAGATTGAACAATCAACCAGCTGGTCACAACAATGTTCAACTTATAGATTTTTTCTCCCATTTTTGCTCGAAATTCCACAAGTGAAAATTACACAAAATAGTCACCTAATTATGACAAAAAAAATTTTAGCAACTTATCTTGAAAAACTTTTTTTTGAGCCACTCGCGGAGTTTTTCGGACAAAAATGGCCTAGTTCACTCTTCCTTATTTACTTCCTTCTTCATTTTGGCTTTTTTTTTTTTTTTTTTCCTCTCTCTTTCTATATTTTCTCTCTGTTTCAACTTTGTCTCATTGACGGGGCTCTTTTATTTTGAAGAAGAAGACATATTTCATTTGAAGTACATTTTCAAATTTCTTTCCTTCATTGTTTATAATAACTTACATATAGATTAAGGAGATTTATAGTTAAAAATGATGAAAAATCGAGAGTTGGACAAAGAGATTAAAAATGGTGAAAAACCGAGAATAACTGGCCAAAGAGGAACTTGACAAGGCTCTATTAAAACAGTGAAAGCACCATGATATCTTGATCAAGAATCTTGTTTACTGAAGCACCAATTATTACACAACCACATACAGAGTACAAGCTATGCTCATATAGATTCGAGATGAAGAGGTTTGGAATTCTTTTGTATTGAATCGGTAAATGCTTTCATTGATTGCTGCCAAAATAAATAGATGTAGGATAGAGCTATACATGGCACGACTTAATTGCAGTAAGCAAGGCTATTTATGGGAAGACCTAATTACAGGAAGCTAAAGTTAAGGCAATAGAAATAATTGATATGGTAGAGCAGATTGTAATTGATCAGAATATACTCATGATAGCAGGATGCGAGGGATGGATTACTTAATTGCCTTAATACGTCCCCTCAAGAGCAGGGTTCCATCTTGAATGGTTATCCGAGAGCAGAGAAGATGGAAGCGGGATCTTGATATTAAGTATCAATACTTAGATGAATTGACAAACAAAAGAACCACAGGTTTTATTGATCAGCATAGAAGAAGATATATACAGTAGCAGCTCCTATGAAATTGCCATACATAGATGCAATCAATAATGGAAAATAATCTTGATATCAAAAATAGAAGATACAGGTAATAAATTAAAGATATAGAATGAAAAGGAGATGCAGAGGAAATATTTCAATAATAGGAAATATTCCAATAATATTCCAATACCCCCCTCAAGGTGGCACAGGAGGGACGAGTAAGCCAAGCTTGGGAAGAAGAGAATGAAACTGAGAAGCGCCAAGGGCCTTAGTAAAAATGTCCGCAGGTTGATGTGTGGTGGGTAGATGAGCGGTGCGGATGCGGCCAGCCAATAAGTGTTCCCGTATCAAGTGACAATCGATCTCAATGTGTTTGGTGTGCTCGTGAAAAACTGGATTGGAAGCTATGTGCAAAGCAGACTGACTATCGCAAAACAAGGTGGTAGGTGTAGACATGACAACCTGAAGAGCCAATAATAAGGAGCGAAGCAATAGAATTTCACAAGTGGCAGAAGCCATGGCCCTATATTTGGCCTCGGCTGATGAGCGAGAAATAGTTTGTTGTTTCTTTGATTTCCATGATAATGGAGCAGACCCAAGACACATCAGGTAACCGGTGATGGAGCGTCATGTAAGGGGACAACTTCCCCAATCAGAATCGGAGTAAGCCACAAGCTCAAGGGATCCATTGGAAGGGAACCAAAGTCCATGGGTAAGAGAGCCAGCTAAGTATCAAAGTAATCGCCGAGCAGCAACAAGATGAGTCTGCCGTGGCTGCTTGAGGAACTGACTTAGTATATGGATTGAGTAGCTAATGTCTAGGCGGCTGATTGTTAAATAAATCAGCTTACCGATCATGCGTCGGTATGGGCCAGGGTCAGCAAGCAGGGGCCCAGTATCACTAGCTAATCGGTGATGTTGCTCCATGGGGAATGAAACAGTTTTGGAAGAGAGCAGCCCGACTTCTAGTAAGAGATCATGTAAATACTTACGTTGATTAATAAATATACCATCTTTGTTGCGAGCTACTTCGATGCCCAAAAAATAACGCAAGGTGCCAAGAGCTTTAACTGGGAACATGGAAGCAATATAAGACTTGACATCACTGATCAATGCACCTGAGGAAGAGGCAAGAATCACATCATCAACATAGACGAGTATAGCAATGAAGCCAAGAGCTGTAACCATGGTGAAAAGGGAGTAGTCAGCCTTGGATTGTTGGAATCCAAAAGAGCGAAGCGCCATAGTGAACTTGCAGAACCATTGTCGGGATGCCTGACCTAGTCCATACAAGGACTTTTGCAAGCGACATAAGTTGTAACCACAAAAAAGAACCACAAACAGTCCACCAGACAGGTTCCAACACAATCAAGTTCACTTCCCAACAGAAATTATTGTAGAATTTACTTAGTCGAATTTAGTTGATTTTAACAAGTTCTAAAGATGATAAAGCGAAAATTTTCAGGTTTTAATAATATATATTGATTTCGCGGAGTAATTCAAACACAAATTGCATCAACTCACCATTTCAATAAGATATTTTTAGCTACTGCAAATTACTAATATTAATTTAATAAAAAAACATATAAAATAAATTAATTCCACAGGTGGGATTCTAACCCAAACTGTAACAACTCACCATTTCAATTGGATATCACATCAGCACAATCTCAATTTGATATTTTAAGCTACTGTAGATTACTGATGTTAATTTAATCGAAAACACTATTGTACAATTTACTTAGTCAAATTTAATTGATCTTAACAAGTTCAAAAGATAATAAAATGAAAAATTTCAGGATTTGATAATTTATAGTGATTCCGGTGGGATTCAAAAACAAATTGCATCAACTCACCATTTCAATTATATAATTTTAGCTACTGCAAATTAGTAATATTAATTTAATAAAAAAAACATATAAAAAACATTACTTCCACAGGTGGGATTCAAACCCAAATTGCATCAGCTCACCATTCCAATAGGATATCGCATCTGCACAATCTCAATTTCATATTTTGAGCTACTGCGGATTACTGATGTTAATTTAATCGAAAACATTATTGTACAATTTACTTAGTCGAATTAAGTTGATTTTAACAAGTTCGAAATATAATAAAGCGAAAAATTTCAGATTTTAATAATCTATATTATCAAATTACCATTTCAATAAGATATTTTTAGCTACTGCAAATTAATAATAATAATTTAATAAAAGAAAACCTTAATTCCGCAGGTGGGGTTCGAATACAAATTACATCAGCACACTATATCAATTGAATATCGCATCAGCACAATCTCAATTTGATATTTCGAGCACCAGCGGATTAAAGATGTTAATTTAATCGAAAACATTATTGTACAATTTACTTAGTCGAATTTAGTTGATTTTAACAAGTTATAAAGATAATAAAGCGATAAATTTCAGGTTTTAATAATCTATATTGATTTTGCAGGAGTGATTCCAAAACAAATAAACATATAAAAAACATTAATTCCGCAAGTGGGATTCAAACCCAAATTGCAACAGCTTAGCATTTCAATTGGACATCACATCAGCACAATCTCTATTTGATATTTTCAGCTACTGCGGATTAATGATGTTAATTTACTCGAAAACATTATTGTACAATTTATTTTGTCGAATTTAGTTGATTTTAACAAGTTCGGAAGATAATAAAGCGAAAAATTTCAGGTTTTGATAATTTATATTGATTCCGTAGGTGGGATTCAAACATAAATTGCATCAACTCACCATTTCAATTAGATAATTTTAGCTGCTGCAAATTACTAATATTAAATTAATAAAAAAAATATATTAGTTCCGCAGGTGCGATTCGAACCCAAATTGCATCCGCACACCATTCTAATTGGATATCGCATCTGCACAATCTCAATTTTATATTTTGAGCTACTGCAGATTACTGATGTTAATTTATTCAAAAACATTATTGTACAATTTCTTTAGTCAAATTTAGTTGATTTTAACAAGTTCGAAATATAATAAAGCGAAAAATTTCAGGTTTTAATAATCTATATTATCAATTTACCATTTCAATAAGATATTTTTAGCTGCGCCAGATTAATAATAATAATTTAATAAAAAAATCATAAATTCCGCAGGTGGGATTCGAACACAAATTACATCAGCTCACTATATCAATTGAATATCGCATCAGCACAATCTCAATTTGATATTTTGAGCTACTGCGGATTGAAGATATTAATTTAATCGAAAACATTATTGTACAATTTACTTAGTCGAATTTAGTTGATTTTAACTAGTTCTAAAAGATAATAAAGCGAAAAATTTCAGGTTTTAATAATCTATATTGATTTCGTAGGAGTGATTCAAACACAAATTGAATCAACTCACCATTTCAATAAGATATTTTTAGCTATTGCAAATTACTAATATTAATTTAATAAAAAAAACATACAAAAAACATTAATTCTGCAGGTGGGATTCGAACCCAAATTGCAACAGCTCACCATTTCAATTGGACATCGCATCAGCACAATCTCTATTTGATATTTTGAGCTACTACGGATTAATGATGTTAATTTACTCGAAAACATTATTGTACAATTTACTTAGTCGAATTTAGTGTATTTTAACAAGTTCGAAAGGCAATAAACTGAGCTGGGGAGTGAGTTAGGGCTTCATGAGGTTGAGATTGAGGATGACGTTATCGGCGAAAATCTGTGATGGAGGTGAGTTCTCAGATTGTTGGGAGTGAGCAGGACAAGAAGGGGAAGAAACCGGACGCCCAAGTGAGGGGAGCGGCTTCATTTACGGAAGTTGTTCAGCTAGGGTTTGAGGGTAAGGAGAGTGAGTCAGATTCGAAAGGAGTAGCTGGAAATAGGGATACATTGAGGGGCTTTCAGCTGTCCCAGAAAGAGAGACACGATGAGGTGATTGAATTCACGGTGGATGAAGTGGCTGAGGAACGAGATTATTGGGCTAATGCTTTGATAGGCTATGTGCTGGGGGATAAAGTACCTTTTTCGGCCATGAGTGGCTTTGTTCGATCACAGTGGAAGGATATTGAGCTACCAGAGGTCTTGGGGCATGAGAGAGGGTACTTCCTATTTCGATTTCACTCTAAGGAGGATAGGGATGTGATCCAGGGGAAGTTGTGGTTCTTCAATTCCAGGCTGTTGGTGTTGCGTGCTTGGGTTCCTAATTTTGTTATTGATGATCAAACCCTCACTTCCATTCCGACATGGATACAATTCCCTGGACTGGACTTAGAGCTATAGGGTCTTAAGTCACTGGATAAGCTGGCAGGGAAGGTAGGTAAGCCATTGTGCACTGATTATCTTACTGCGGTGAAGGGGCATATCTCTTTCCCTAGAGTCTTGGTTGATGTGAATGTGAATTTGGAACTGGTGGAAAGCATTGAGTTTAGAAATACTAGTGGGCAATTGATGACTCAGCAGGTGGTGTATGAATGGCTTCCCACTAGGTTTGCAGTGTGTCGAGCTTGGGGACATAAGACAGCTTTGTGCAGAAGGGATTCTCTGAACCAGGCTAGAAGGATGGGTGAGGGAGAGAAGGGAGGGGGAAACTAGGCCATGAAAGTGGGGGTGACTCAGAATTCTCTGCAGGGATCGAAGGCTGGTGGGGAGAAATGGGTGGTGGTGTGCAGAGGAGCAAAGAAGGAGGTGATGCAGGAAGATAAGCAAGGGATGGTTGGGAGCAGTGACTCAAGATTCCATGTCTTGCAGGAGGGGGAAGAGGCATGTGCTGAGATAGCAGGGAATGAGAAGGATGATGGTGACAAGAACTTCATAAATAGCAGGGAGACAGAATTATGTCCAGAAGTAGATATGTCCAGGGAGAAAGAGGAGGTCGGCATCTCGGGTGATTATGATCATAGGGATTTGGAACGTGAGAGGCCTAAATAGGCCGGCAATGCATAATGAAATAAGGCATTTCCTTGCCAAGAACCGGGTTAGCTTGTTTAGTGCTTTAGAGACCAGAGTTAAAATAGATAACATGAAGAGGATTTTGAGACGCTGCTGTTTAGGGTGGGAGGTTATCAATAATTACAATGCTGCCGTTAATGGTAGAATATGGTGCTTGTGGAATAAGGAGGTGGTGGATGTTCATTATATTTCGGGGACCGATCAGGTGCTCCACTGCTTGGTTAGAAGTAGGGAAGGGAGATTGGAATTTACACTTTCCTTGGTGTATGCTTGGAACACAAGTGCCCAGAGATTACTTCTATGGGAAGAGTTATGTGATTTTGGTGCAAAATGCAATGGCCCGTGGATGGTGGTCGGGGACTTTAATGCTTACTTGTTCTATAGAGATAAAGTTGGGTATGATGGTGTGGTGGCCGAGCCTTGTGAGGATTTTAAGAACTGTTGCCAGAGATTGGGACTGGAGGATCTGATGGCCCATGGCTGCTTTCACACTTGGTGCAACAATCAAGGGGAGAGCTCGTGGATGAGAGTGAAGCTGGATCGGGTTATGGGAAATGGTGATTGGTTTGAGGCTTTTGAGAGATCTCAGGTACTGTTTCTGGAACCCTTAATTTCGGATCACTCACCTGCCTTAGTGCAGATTCAAAGCTGCTGTGAAGAGAGGAGGACTGGTCAGTTTTGATTCTTGAATTGCTGGACCTTGCACCCTTCATTTCAACAGCTGGTTGCTAGAGATTGGAAAAGTCAGGTTAGAGGTGACAAAATGGCAAAGGTGTTGGACTGCCTTAAAAGGGTGAAGAGTGGGTTGAAGCATTTGCATAGGGGGTCTTTCTCAAATCTGGCAGAAAGGATCCAAGGGGCGAGGCAGAGCCTGGCAGAGAGCCAAGCAAATCTTAGACAAGGCATTGCAGAAGAGATGAGGATGATCATGACGCATCAAGTGCAGGAACTCCAGTTCTTGCTGCAAGCTGAGGAAAGTTGGCTGCAGCAGAAATCCAAGGAGGGCTGGATGAAACTTTCAGATAGAAACTCAGCCTATTTTTACAGTGTGATCAAAAGCAAGAGGAAGAAGCATGGGATTCTCAGCTTGATTAACCACCAAGGTGATCGGGTGGAGGAGCCGAAGGAGATTCAGTAGATGGTCTTGGAGTATTACACGAAGATGTTGGGAACACAATGTCAGGCTACAGAGGCGCTGGATAGGGGTTGTCTTCAAGAAGGTGTTAGACTGACAGAGGCACAGGGGCATCACTTGGTGGAGAATTTCACTGAACAGGATGTTTGGGATGCACTGAAAGGGATAAAGGCTGAGAAAACCCCAGGGTAAGATGGATTTAATTCGAGGTTCTTCACAGCAGCCTGGCGAACTGTGGGGCAAGATGTAAGTGCAGCGATTCTTGACTTTTTCAGATCCAGGCAGATGAATAAAACGGTAAATACCACTGTGGTTTATCTCATCCCTAAAAAGGAAGTTCCTGAGACTATTGCTGACTTTAGACCAATTTCCTGCTGCACTACTTTGTACAAAATCATTTCCAAAATGCTTTGTTAACGACTTTAGGCTATTCTCCCGGGACTCATTGATCAGACACAAAGTGCATTCATCAAGGGGAGGGTAATTGTTGATAATGTTTTGCTTTGTCAGGAGCTCATGAAGGGGTATGATCGCCATAATATTTCACCGAGGTGCATTGCAAAGATAGACATAAGGAAAGCATATGATTCGGTGAGGTGGGATTTCGTGGAGGCGGTTTTGGAAGGGTTGGGGTTCCGGCCAAGTTCATAGACTAGGTGATGGCTTGCATCTCCTCGGTCCACTACACCTTTGCAGTGAATGGAGAAACTTTTGGGTTCTTGAAGGGGAAGAGGGGATTAAGACAAGGCGATCTTATTTCCCCGTATATTTTTGTCATTGTGATGGATTACTTCTCAAGGAGATTGAAGCAGATGAGCCACTATGAACCTTTCAAGTTTCACCCAAAATGTAAGAGACTTGGAATCATTAATTTAAGCTTTGTCGATGACTTAATGGTGCTTGCTAAAGCACATGAGCAGTCCCTGAGAATGATCAGCGAGCAGCTGCAGCACCTAGGGAGGACGGATGGCCTTGAGGTTAATCCGGGGAAATGCTTGATTTTTTTTTGGTGGGATTCCAGATGATAAGAAGAAGGAGTTGGCAGAGGTGGTAGGAATGGAGGTGGGGGTCGGACACTTTAAATATCTTGGGGTTCCACTTACCGCAAAAAGGGTGAGTGTAAGTTTTTTTGGAGAACTTGTGGAGAAAATTACAGCAAGAATTACTAATTAGAGTGCGAGACTTCTTTCTTTTGCAGGAAGACTTCAACTCATCAAAGGGGTGTTGCTTTCCTTACATGGGTAGTGGGCTCAGATGATGCTGATTCCAAAGGGAGTGGTGTCTGAGATTGAAGCGATTTGTAGAGCATTTCTTTGGAGTAGGCCGGTGCTCAATAGAAGGAAAGCGAAGGTCTCATGGGAGGATGTGTGTTTGCCCAAAGCTTGTGGAGGATTGGGGGTGTATTCCCAAGGCGAGTGGAATGTGGCGCTTCTTGCAAAACTTATTTCGGCAATACAGAGAAAAGAAGATAGATTATGGATCAAGTGGATTAGTGAATATTATTTGAAAGGTAGATCTATCTGGGAGGTGGAGGGGGATAAAGGATCGTGGGGATGGAAGAACTTAATGAGAGTTTGTGATGCTGTTCGAGACTTTGTTGACATATCAGGGGACACGGCGAGGTGGAGAGGTGGGGGAAGCTTCAGTCCGAGGATGGTGTATAGAGCTATTCGGCCTCCAGCTGAGCCGAATACTTGGTGGAGATTCATCTGGTCTGCTTCTTGTTTGCCCAAGCACTCATTTCTGCTGTGGTTGATTTCCAGGAAAAGGCTGCTGACTAGACATAGACTTAGGAAGATGGGTGTAACCCCCTAAACCGGGTGTTACTGGCGATAACTCGTGAGGTGACTCACAAGTCATTGAAGCCGGGTGAAATCAT
>JAOWBR010156674.1:0-12767 GCA_028571145.1 Dionaea muscipula
GCTAATTGGAGAGAGGGTGTCAGAATAGTACAACTAAATTTGGATTATTCCTGGTCCCCTCTTGACACTTGGCAATTTCATGAATTATTGTAATTTTCTTTATCTACCATAATTCAGCCTATATAAGGCTAACGATTGTAATTGTAAAGGACATGTTAAATGAATTGATTGAGGTTTTAACCTAAAGTCTGATTTCCCCCTTTGTCTGCCTCCTCCCTCTGTCTGCTCTGTTTCCCCAAATTCCCTTTCACTTCTCCCAAGTCAATCTCACCTCCATTTGTCTGATCCCTCAATCTTCTTCACTTCCTTCTCAATCCAACTCTGTCAATCCCTCATATCCCTTTCTCTAGAGCTCTTAAGCTCATATTCGGCTACTGTTGCATCGATTACATCATACCCATATTCATACCAACCGAAATACTCGTACCCATACCAACCCGCCAGACATTCGTCATACCTACCGGAATATACCGACCCATACCAACCATCCAGACACTCGTCATACCTACCCGAATACTCTAACCCATATCCATACCAACCGGAATACTCGTACTTGTACCAACCGGAATGCTCCTACCCATACCAATCCCAACAACAATCAGAACCCGTCGAGGAGGGGTGTGACCACACAAATCACTTGACAACGGATACGATATAATGTTAACTGTTGTTATAATATTGTTATATTATCTATAATATTGTCTATAATATTATCTATTATATTATCTATAATATTGTTATATTATTGCTATAGGAATTTGAAGATAGAAATGTATTGTTGCAATGGGTGAAAGCCACCAGCCTACGACTCGGGATCGTTATCGTCACCGAGAGGTCCGTCAATTATACTGGCAAGAAGAAACCAAAGGTTTGGCTGCAGTGCGAGCGGGGAGGATCATACCGACCTCATTCGAGTATACTCCCCGCAAAGCAAGAACCATCCAACACCGACACTAAAAAAGCTAACTGTTTGTTCCTCCTTAAAGGTGTATCCTCCGGACACATGAAGGTGGAAGGTTGAAGTGCTATGCGGCCGACACAACCACTTTCCCGCCGAGTCTCTTACAGACGGTCACGAGTACAACGATAGATTGAAGCCTGAGGAGAAGCAGTTGGTGTCTCGGTTCGCTGGTAAGGCTGCTTCTTGCGAAGTGCTGGCAGCTGTGAAGGAAAGCGATAGCACAAACACCAAAAATATCAAATCCATCAACAACTTCCTTTACACCGAGAAAGTTAAGGGCCGAGCTGGACTTTCTCCCGTACATTGGGTGTCATCTCAACTGCGAAAGCACAACTATCAGCATGATATGCTCACGGATCTAGAAACTCGCAAGGTAAAGGATATCATGTGGTCTCATTCCCAGACTCTAGATCTATATTGCAATTTTCCTACCATGCTCATCATCGATGCCACGTATAAGACGAATGAGTATCACATGCCACTGTTAGAGGTTAGGGGTATCACCTCAACTATGACGACGTACTTGATTGTGTTCGCCTATATGGACAACGAAACAGAGGAGCGATTATAGTTCATACTGTCCACTTTCAAAAGTTGGGTCTGGCCACGGGGTGCACCGGAGCCCTCTGTGATCGTTACCGATCATGACCAGACATTAATGAACGTCGTTCATTTCTGCTTCCCCAATGCGCGCCATCTGCTCTACATATGGTACATCAACCAGAACGTTGTCAAAAATTGTAAAAGATACATAACAGATGATGCCATCTGGAATAAATTTCTCCGTTCATGGCTTGAGCTAGTTGCATCATCCACACCAGAAAATTTTGATGCAAGATGGGGATGCATGAAAGAGGAATTCAGACAGTTTTCAAATGTCTGTGAGTATCTATTCACAACGTGGGTGAATCCACACCCCCGTCAATTTGTGCATGCGTCGGTGGACACGTGCATGCACCTCGGAAGCAATACGACTCAGCGATACGTACAATCTGTGTTATCATTTTTTTTATATATATAATAATATGTTAACTTCTATTAGATATCCATTGCAGAGCGGAATCATCACGTTCTTGATTGAAGAAGTACTTAGGAAATTTTATGTTAGAGATTCATACATCATTTGAAAAAATCCACAAGATGTTGACCGTACAGTTTGCACAGATACGTACATCGTTCGAGTAATCACTGATACGTGTTAGATACAAAATACTGTCATTTTGGCCAAATTAATCATTACATTTTTTTTCCATCGCTTACAACTAATATATATATTCTCAGGTGGCCAAAGTTCCATCGATTGCCTATCTTCAGGGTAAAATCTTATTGCACACGTTGGATCTTATTTATGCCCAATACGAAGGAAGTCAGAAAGTTTCTGCAGTTTTATCTCTCGGACAATGCCGATGCACGATCCAGAAAACATACGGTTTCCCTTGCAAGCATGACATGAAGTGGTACGAGTAATCGTGCGTCAACATTCCTCTCGATATCATTCATGAGCATTGGCGCAGAGTCTCCATATCTCCACCCTCGACCACTGAAGAAGTTCGACTGGAAGACACGAGAGAATATGTTATCGAAAGTCTCGATAGCTTGGAGGAGGACCTCGATGACAGATGTTTCGCCGAATCATTAATTGGATAAAGTCATCCAAAAGCAAAATCGGAGAACCCTCTTACCACACGTCGCACAAAGACAAACCGTCATCAAAGGAACAGCGAAGCGGAGCAAGAATAAAGTCATTTTTGAAGCGTGCTACTTCATTGAGATCTTGATCAAAATCAATGAGAATGAAATCATTCAGGTCGTAATCAATAGGAAGTGTGAGTATTGTGGAAGATACAAACAATGATCATGTGTTAAGGTCACTGTTGCCCGCTGTTTACCAGCATAATATCAACTGCATTATGGACGTCTAAGCTGATGGCAATTGTGGGTTTCGAGCAGTAGCCGTGCATGTCTTGGGCGATGAGACCCATTGGTACCAGGTGCGAATGGATTTAATCAGATGGATAAACAATAATCGTGTTTTGTACACAACATTGTGGTGCGTGGACAGTGCTGCGACAGAAGAAACATTAGCACGCCTAGACTGCAATACCTCGCCTGCACCACCACAGAAATGGATGGACATGACAACTATGAGATTGACAATCGCATCGAATTACAATGTCGTTCTGCATTGTTTCATCCCAAATCATAGGACATCTTATACATACCTTTCACTACTATCCGAGTCGGTTCCGGATGAAAGACGACATGAGATAGCGATTGTTTGGGTTAACAATTGTCACTTTGTCCAGATATTTATGCACCCCAATTATCCAGTCCCCCAATTATGGCCACATTGGTATGAACACGCATCGCTAGGGTCAAAAGGATGGATAGAAAAATATGACGTAAGTTTACGCTTGTGGGATGCACTATTTAATGCTCGTAATTATCATTCATTTTTAATGTATATGGGTGTTTTAATGTAAATATGAATTGGGTTTACTGTTGTATTGGAGTTTTTTTTAAATAAAAAAGTATAAAATGGTCGTATACAGCCGTTTATATACTAAATAAACGGTTGTGCACGGCCGTTCTGTACTTTTTTTTAAAAAATCAAAAAAGACAATAACGGCCGTATACGGTCGTTTATGGTAAATTTTAACGGTTGAATACAGCCGTTTATGGTGCATATAAACGGTTGTATATTGCCGTCGAGTTAAAAAATCGAAAAAAGGGGCATAAATGTCCGACAGACCCCCCCGAGGAGGGGGTGTACACCCCTTCCTAAAGTATCTCTACCCTTCTATAACTATTTAAATTCTACAAAATATCTTTTAGTTAAAAATTATACGTAAAATTTGGATAAATAATAAAATAGGCGACTATTAGCCGACCCTGGCCGGCCACTCCAAATATTATTATCTTATAATTTTTTATTATAAAAAATTGATCGCTAGCCACTGTCGACCGTGTTGGCCAGGGTGTAGAGATATTTAATTAAAAATATATATTTCGGAATTTAAATAGTTATGAGAGGGGTTGAGATATTTTAAAAAATATAAAAAATGATAGATAATTTAAAAGTTTTTTTAAAAAATTATATACTGCGTTTATAGTTAAAATGCTTTGCGTTCAGCACATATGTTTTTATTATGAGAGCAACTTCTGACACGTCCTCTGACTGAAATGTGTCCTTATTTTATTTTATTTTATTTTATTTTATTTTATTTTAGAGTCATACATCCGGCACACCCTTCTGACAGGGATGTGTCTGAATTTCATCTTCTTTTTTTTTTTGACTAGGGATTGTCCGTACCTTCGGCACGATGAGCACTCCACTCTCTTATCAAAATTTGATTTTAATATTATACTATAATATTAAAATCATCTCTTTAAATAAATCAATAAAAATATGATTTTAATATTACTATAACATAGATGCTTCAACTTGTTTCTTTCATTTATTGCCTGCGTCTGGTACAAATTTTCCCAGTTTCTTTCTTTTTCTATTTTTTTCTAATAAAATGCACCATTTCCCTCCAAAATACAAACACGTGAGATGAGTGGGATGTCACATCAGACAAAACTGGTTTAGGATTTCAAACTCCAACCTAATTTATAATATAGATTTTTGGCTAAACAGTAGTATAATATCGTTTCGTCATTTTAAAATCAGAATCAGTAGAATATTTCCGTAAATTTTATAACAAAATGGTAGTATACTACCGTTGAATCGTAAAAAAATCATTAAAAAAATCATTAAAAAAATCAAAAATCATAAAATCATAAAAGAAATCAATTTTTTGTTATGTTTTGATTGTGCATGATCACAACCGTTGAATTTTTTAGATGCAGATGATGGTTGGTATAGATGATAGTTGGTGTAGGATCATAATAATTTTTTGGTGCAGGATCACAATAATTTTCTAAAATGAATGGGCACGATGATGTATAGATTGTTGTACATAAGTGGTTGTGCTCGAATCATTACTCAAAAAAAAAATTTGCCTAAAATAATTAGCTTATTTTATCGGTAAAACGATAGTATCAAAACAAAAACAGTAGTACCGTTTCACCAAATAGCGCTTTTATTATTTGTCAAGAAGCCCTAAACGCAGTATCAAAATTTCCTAAACGCAGCACTCTTTAAAAAAAATTTAAAAAAAAATTCAAAATTACCTTTCATTAGTAAGTTTATTTACAAAAATGTCATCGGCCCCTATTTCAACTGTTTGAGCCTTAAGGCAGCCCCATTTTAACTGTTTGAGCCTTAAGACGACAAAAAATTCTCTCCCACCTGTGAAAATTCTATCTCACTTGCGAAATGTCAGACGACTATTTTAAAGTAAGATTTTTACATTTAATAATAGCAAATATTCAAAAGAAGGGCAAAAATTCAAGTTCGACGCGGCAAAAGTCCGACAGCCAACGCATATGATCGTCCCTAGGGACTGACCCTCAGGAGAGTCCGTCGGCCCTAGGGACCGACCATCAAGAGGGACTGTCGGCTCTAGGGTCCGACGGTCTCCTTCGACCGTCGGCCTTAGGGTCCGACTGTATCCTTCATTTTTTTCGATTTTTAATTGCTATTTGTATTTTTTTTTAACAGGGTTATTATATACAAAATGAAGAAAAACAAAAAACATATCCTGATGTAAATGAAGATGAAGCAACATATCCCAATTTAAATAAAGTTGAGGAAGATGAATATCTTAATGTCGGTTGTTATTTTAAGACGGATCGAATATTCAACAATCGAAAAAAATGGAAGAATGGCTTAGAAGAATTGGTCATGAACAAAATATTTGGTTTGCTATTCAGTGTACCAAACCAGCCAACGAACTAGGAAAGGGGTAGATATATTTTGGTTGTGAGAAGAGTGGCAATTACAGAAATATCAGCATTGTTGATTCCGACACTGATATGAGAAAATCCACAGGGGCCAAAAAAACGCAATGTACATTCGAGATATTAGGAGTTGAGATAGTTGGTAGTGCATGAAGAGTACAGGTTGATCCGAGAAAGAGCAGACACAATCACACGCTCGGTCCTTAGAAGCAGTGGCATGCATGGGCCGCGAAGTTGAATAACGATGAGTTGACACGAGTGAGTCAATTGTCCAGCGCAAATATAAAAACAAAGCAGATTTTGAATGTTTTGAAACATAAAAATTCTCAGAATGTGACCATTGATAGGCGGATTATTGACGCGCTCAGTTAACACAATAAAATAAATAAATCAATAAATTCTCTGGCTTCAAAACCTCAATGGATTCTAGTTGCAAGTAGAGATGGCAATCATGTCGTGCCGTGCCGTGCTCGTGCCTGAAAGTCATGCTTAAGTCGTGCCCGTGTCGTACCCAAAGAAAATCGTGCCCGTGCCGTGCCCGAATTCGCAGGGATGGAGGCCCGGCACGGCCCACGGCCCAATCACGGATCAAGCCGGGCCGGCCCGTCACTTTTTAAAAAAAATTTCATCTTGAACAATTATTCAATACTTTTATACTTCTATTCCAGTCCTTTGACGAGAGAAAAAAAAAAAAAGAGCATATTATTAGGGCGATTAATGTGCTTTGAGCGGCCTTGAAGGTGACGATTAAGTACATATTCTAGGAAGGATTGCTAATAAAAATGAATAGTATGTTGGATTAGTCCACAAATGAGAGGTAAAACTAACACTAAATGTAGAAATTACGAACAATGATATTAATGATGTTTCATATGCAAGAAAAATATCAGAACAATCTTTTTTTATTGTATTACGAGACATTTTTCTAAATTGTGGACAAAGGGCTTTTTGAATATATTTTTCTAATTGTGGATTCTCACCAAAAGATATAGGGAGTTCATCATGCATTATAAATTTTGCCAATTCTTCTCGAGCCCTATCATGATTATAGGGAAAAAAAAAAAACTCAAATTATTACCACTAGTTGGATTTAAGGTTGTTTGGTTGGGAGCTAAATCTAATCCATTAGGAAAACATTTTAAATAATGTCTATTATGGTGTCCTGTACCACTTTTACTTGTAGCAGTCAATGCTATTTTACATTTTTTACATATAGCCTTAGGTTTAGATGGATCATCATTATTAAAATCAAAACCTGTCCAACATCCCGCTTTTCTTTTAGATTTAGAAGTATTACTAGTAATACCAACATTATCAGAAATATTAGAATCAACTTGGAGAGTAGAGATATTAGCATTATCATTACTTGCATTACTATCACTAAAATCAGGAAATTAAGATTGCCATGTATTAGGATAGTCGTTGAAATTAACCATTTTAAAATTTTAAATATGCAACAATTTAAAAAATTACTGAATAATAAAATTATCGTAATGGAGAATTGAAATAAAAATATTTAACACCGTTCTCGTATTGTTCGAACACCTAGTCACCGACCACCACTTCAAATTCTTCAATTAGAGAATCGGTGATATGTAGAACTAGAGAAGAAGAGAATTAGAGAGATTATAGAGAGATAAAAGAGGAAATAATATATAACAATTTGATTAAATATATTATCAACTTAATTTTATAACTTAATTCTCCAACGGCATAATAATTCTCCAACGGCCGATGGAGAACTGAAATAAACATATGCAACAATAAATATATTTTCAACTTAATAGCAATTGTTGGAGTCCAACGGCATAATAATATAGTAATTCAACCAATTCTCCAACGGCATAATATATAACAACTTGATTAAATATATTATCAATTTAATTTTATTTTCTCTTTATTTTTATTCATCGATCAAATATAATATCGATATTGATAGTAGGGCAAAAACTCGACCAATCACATACGACCCAATATTTGATATCAAACCCCGTTTCAAATATGCAAAAACATGAAAAACTACTAAATAACATACGCCTTGATATAATCCGTCAGAAACCTTTGAGTGTCAAATATTCATGAAAGTTTCATTTTGAGTTGTGATATATAGCATATGCAGGCCGGGCCGGGTCGTGCTCGTGCCAAGGTCGGACCGTGCTTGTGCTTAGGTCGTACCCGTGTCGGGTCGTAACCGTGCCTGTGCTCGTGTCGGGCTGTAACTGTGTCCGGGCTGGGCTTGTGCCCATGCCCACGATCCGAAGCCCGGCACGGCCTGAACGAACCGTGTCGTGCTTACCCAAGCACGATTTGACTGTACCACGATTTAAACCGTGCAGGCCAAAGCACGGTTTAAACCGTGTCAGGCCGGGCCTGGACGGTCCGGATTGCCATCTCTACTCATGCATTTGAAGCGGGCAACTACTTCTTCAAAGGTGCATGTGAGCTGTGCATGGTCGGCGGGCAGCCGCATGCTGCTGGCCGCGCCTGGTCGGTGGGCAGCAGATCGCCTTCACGTGACAGGCATGTGGTCCACCATGCGTCTTCAGGTTTTCGCGTCTTCCATATTAGTTGCCTACGTGTCTATGACCGGGTCCACAAATTGCTCGAAAAGAATCTACACAGCAAAGCGAAAAAATTCATTCAACCTATCGTAAATACAATTCCAACAATTCGAAACACTATAATAAAATTTTTTAAACCGCATATTATGGTCTTTATAAAAATTTACAAATTTTTTTTATTATCATTTCATGACCATACAATTAAAGAATAGTAGACTTAATAGATTTAACATCAAGCAATTTAAAATCATTCTAGACACATAAATTTAAAACATGACGCACATATTGAAGAAATATTTTCTACTAAAATAAGGTCAGCAAATTATTTTTAAATCACCAATTCAAGCAGTATTAACATTGGAATTTGTGAGCCGTCACGAATTTACACATGACCCAACTCAGAATGTGAGTTGGGTGTGTATAGTTTAATATTTTTTATTTATTATTTTTTTGCATTTTATTTTAATTTTATTTAGGCGAAAAAATAAAATAAAAGAAATAATAAAAAAAAATTGCTCAACTAACCAAAGTAGAATTTTGGAAAAAATTACGGTTTTTTATAAAACTATTTCCTTAAATGCAGTGTCGGTTTAAATAATTACAAATATACGTTCGAAGAAAAGACGACATAAAAGTTGTTTTTTTATTCTTTATTTTTAACGAAGAAGTTGTCTTTACTAAAGACGACTTCTTATTTTTATTTTTTTTTTCAAAGTGAAATCATCTTTAATAAAGACGACTTCTTCTCTAAAGACGACTTCAGAAGTTGTATTCAGTAAAGACGACTTCAAAACACCTTAAATCAACCCTAGCCTTCCTCTTCTCCTCGCCTGCGTCTGCTCTTCTCCTACCTCGCCGGTAGCTTCTCCATCTCCGTCCTCTCGCCCTCAACTTCCATCTCCATCTCCCTTAACTTCCTTTATTTTCTCCTATTCCGACATCATCTTCTACCCTATTTTCAGGTTAGTTTTTTTAAGGTTGAATAAATTATGGTATATTTGTTAAAATTGTTAGATTTTTTTAATTGATAGTATATTTGTTAGATTTGTTAAATTGATAGTATATTTGTTAGATTTGTTAAATTATGGTATATTTGATAAATTTGTTAGATTTGTTAAATTGACGGTATATTTGTTAGATTTGTTAAATCATGATATATTTATTAGATTTGTATAATTATGATATAATTATGGTGTAATTGATTGTATAATTTATATTATAATTTATGATTTAATTTATGGTATAATTTATGGTATAATTACGGTATATTTGTTAGACTTGTTATATTTGGTTAAATTATGGTATATTTGTTAGATTTGTTAAATTATGGTATATTTATTAAATTTGTTTAATTTATTCTATATCCGTTAGTTAAATTAGTTTAAATGTAGTTATTCGGTTATAAAATTTAATAAAGATTGTATTAATGAATTAGTTTAAATGTAGTTATTCAGTTATTCTACGGGCCTGCCCCCACCATGACCTTCCCGTATGGAAACAGCTTCATACGTTCTATCAAGGCTGAAAGGCACTTATAGGGTCATGATTGATGCTGTTGCTGACGGGTCCTTCATGAGAAAGACTCAAACGGATGCATGGGACATCCAAGAGGACATGGCGACCAACAGTTACCAAAATGCCTCTAAGAGGGCCCTGACATCAACTTCTAGGAGGGCGGTGCCAGTGGCTGTCATCGACCTCCTGTAGCATACCACTGTGGCGCCAGTCCTCTGAAGGAGGATTATTCCACGACGACGGTATCTCTGTTTGATTAGACCCTTATGTTCCTCCGTCTCCCTTCCCATCGGTGATACTTTCCATGATACCCTGGTCTTGCATGCCAAGTTTGATGAGCTGATGATACTCCATTGAGATAATAAAGGCTAGTGGTGCCATGGCGGGAGGAATTCTAAGGCGCCTAGTGTCAGGAGCAACGGTGGCGACAGATGTCAATTCTGAGCAAACGGGGATTAATTCTTGGCGCCCTGGCACATCAATCATCTCCTTACATCCTAAGGAGAACATTCATGCATTCACCTCTCCCTCTGATGCTCAATCCTAGAAGATAAGTGGAGTCGCCGCCATTGCTTCAAACAGCTGCTGCCGCCCCAGCACTACCAACGCCGTACTTGCCAACGCCTTCATTTTCCTATCGCATTCACAAAAAAGGATTAGCATCGCCCTGAGTACCAACTCCACACTTAGCAATTGACATGGACGAAGACAAATTCTGTTGCGGCTGATTGGGGACAGATTGTCAGGAACCATACTCACTGCCAGAAGAATATTTTTGGTCCCCAGACACGTGTAATTAGGAGAATTATTGTATTTTTCTCTTTATTACGTAACTGAGAGCCTATTTAAAGGCTGAGAGTTGTAATCGGCAGGGGCATCCATGAATGAATTGAAACCCTAATTTCTCCATAGTTATGTTCTTCCTTAGCCTACCATAGCAGTAGCCATAGTTATTGAATAGCTTTCTTCTTCTGTCGAGACTAGCTCCGGAACATCACTTTCACCTCAATTTTCTCCACTCACCGTCGAGACTACTCCGGTTGAGATCCCCTGTTTCACCGTAATCGGATTCAATTAGCCATCGAGACCACTCTGGTTATTCGGATCCATTACATATAGCCCGCTACCGAGCAACCTCTGGATCCTCAGGTCAGACGGATGAGATCGGACGGAATCGGTTGCACCAGCCCAAATTGTCGGACCACTTGACCCGGATAGTACGGCTCCACAGTGGATAAGAAGCAGAGAGACCCAAGATAATATGTCATCATCTGTATATGCTCTCGGGGTCTCATATACGGATCAAAAACCACCTGAGAATACCAAACACAACAGGACCGATATAAGGGAAACAGAATATCAAAGCGATAAAGAAAACCGATAGATAAGAATTTTAAAATACCTCCGTGATCGGATAGTGATTGAGGATGTCCCAAAGGTGATGGTGTCCTCAGGGATCCAACAACATCCAAGTGGCAGAGCAGCAGGGCAAGTCTGGTCTTATGTGCCCCAAAATATAGTAAAATGATCATGAACCCACGCTTGTGAATAAACATACAGTAAGTATCAAAATAACAACGCACAAATGGAACTAACAAGAAACATAAATAGCAACATGAGAGTTCCTCAAAAGGGGAGGGGAGAAGGGCTTCCCATGTCGGCGATTGCG
The DNA here is from genome assembly GCA_028571145.1 of Dionaea muscipula. Lineage (NCBI taxonomy): Eukaryota > Viridiplantae > Streptophyta > Magnoliopsida > Caryophyllales > Droseraceae > Dionaea > Dionaea muscipula. The sequence continues at coordinate 11,552 of JAOWBR010156674.1, forward strand.
TCTCTCTGATGACAACCCCTTGAATGGCTAAGCGCGGTAGGCCTAAGCGTGTGGTTCCGGCGAAATTGAGTTCTGATTCATCGAGGAAGATAGTTGGAGATGTGGGTTTGGGGCAAGTCTGGAGCGAGATGGTTGGTGAGGCTCAGGAGCTGATGAGCGAAAAATTAGGGTTGGATGCTGAAATTGATTCGGTGATGGATAGAGAGGCGAATGCTGATCTGGGTGCTTTGCATGATTCGGGTAAGCCTGCGAGTCCCAAAGAGCAGACATATCTCCGAGCAGTGAAGGTCGGAGTGGCGAATGAGATGGAGCCTGTTCCTAACTAGGTCGCTGGAAATAGGGATACCCGACGTGGATGTAAGTTATCGAATGAGGAGCTTAGAGATGGGGAGCTGGTCTTCACACTTGAGGATGTGGCTGAGGAGAGGTTATATTGGGCAAATGCTCTCATTGGTAATGTCCTGGGCGACCGAATCTCCTTCTCTGCCATGAATGGCTTTGTGCTCTCCCAGTGGAAGGAGGTGGATGTCCCGGAAGTGCTGATGCATGAGGGAGGTTACTTCATCTTTCGATTCCGCTCTGGTGAGGATAAGGAGAAGATCAGAGAGGCATCGTGGTTTATCAATTCGCGGCCCCTGGTACTCAGAGATTGGGTGCCTCATTTCCACTTTGATGATGACTTACTTGAGTCCATTCCCACTTGGGTCCAATTTCCAGGATTAGATTTGGAATTCTGGAGTTGCAGATCTCTGGATAAGATTGCGAAGAGGATTGGTCGGCCTCAATGCACTGATTTCTTGACAACCACTAAGGGGCGTATCTCTTTTCCCTGAGTTCTTGTTGAGATTAATACTGCGAAGGAGATCATTGAAGAGGTCAGGTTCAGAGGTCCCGATGGTGAGTTGATTACCCAGAAAGTTAAATATGAATGGTGGCCTGCTAAGTGTGCTAAGTGTGGGTGATGGGGGCATAAGCCAACTGACTGTAGAATGGGTAAACCCCTGGATCGTAATGTGGGAAATTCTCTGGCCCAGTCGAGGGGACCCACATGGGCTAGGAAAGATGGAGGGATCAAGCAGGTGAAGGTGGGCAACACCTCGACTGGGGGACTGCCTGATGTCAATAACCAGGCTGGTGTGGGAAAAAAGGATGATTGGCAGGTGGTTAATCGAAGATCAAGAGATCGATTCAGGGCTGATAATCCTGATTCCATGGC
>JAOWBR010156685.1:0-12766 GCA_028571145.1 Dionaea muscipula
TTCAAATGATAGAACATATGAATCAATCTATCTAAATCTATTCCAATATAAGACAAAACAATTATCATATTCTACAGTACTCACAGCTGTACCTTCAAATTCGTTGATCAGATTCTTGAACACCCAATAATGTTCTGACACGAACTTTGCTTTGGTTGTAATTTCAGCTTGGATTCAAACCAGTGGAGGCAGTGAAACTGTAAGTGCAGTATTCAGAAGCCCTGATGGGAAGCTGCTTCATGGTGGTACAGCAATAGCTGAGGGTGGATGCTGGAGCATGCTCAAAGGTGGATTTGTTGCGAATTTCTCCGGTCCAGCTGATGTACTTTTCATGGTGATGAAACGTACCGTACAAAGTCCTACAATAACCTCATTCGAGCTCATTCTTCTGCCTAATTTTTTTAGTAACACCAAACAAGTATATACTTGCTGACATGATTGTAGCGCGCCACCTTCACTAATGCAGAGCGGGAATATGAGCGCTGAAATTTGGGCTGATAATATATCCTTACAACCATTTACCAAGAAGACATGGATATCTCATCAGGAGAACTCCATTGCAAAGGTAAATGAGCAGACAAGCCAAAATCTGATGCATCTAGCTAGAGTAGAAACGTGAAATAATTAAGCTTCCGTCGTGCTATTGAAGTCATATCTCAACTCAACTCTGTAGGCACGGAAGAGCAAGGTGAGATTCCAAGTGCACTATGACAATTTGACAGCAGTTGGTGGTGATGCTAGAATTACAATGAAGCAAATCAATTCTGCATTTCCATTGGGCTGTGAGATAAATCACAACATACTAAACAGCACCGCTTACCAGAACTGGTTTTCCTCACGTTTCACGGTCACTGCTTTTGGGAATGAAATGAAATGGTACAGTACAGAGAAGATACAAGGCCAAGAGAACTATACCATCGCCGATGCCATGGTCAAGTTCGTGGAGCAAAATAACATCTCTATAAGAGGCCACAATATCTTCTGGGATGATCCTAGGTACCAGCCTGACTGGGTACCTACCCTTTCACTAGAAGAACTACAAAGGACAGCTGAAAGGAGAATGGGATCAGTGGTTTCAAGGTACAAGGGGAAACTGATCGCGTGGGATGTGGTGAACGAGAACTTGCATTTTAGCTTCTTTGAGGATAAACTGGGAGTAAATGCTTCCGCTGCCTTTTATTCTCGAGCTCACCAGCTTGATCAGAACACGATCTTGTTCATGAACGAGTATAACACAATCGAAGCCAGTGAAGATGAGGCCGCATCACCCGCCATGTATGTCAAGAAATTGAACAACATTTTATCATATCCAGGGAACAACGGCTTGCCTGTGGGAATAGGGTTGCAGTCCCGCTTTAGTTCTGGCCAGCCAAACCTTCCTTACATGAGAGCTGCCTTGGATATGTTAGGTGCCATGAACATCCCCATATGGCTTACAGAGGTTTTTGTCGACAAAGGCCAGAACCAGGTAATGCATGCATGGCCATAGTATGCATGCGTTGAACTCATAATTCAACCCAAAAATGAATCTAAGCTGATGGGAATTGGGAAGCAGAAACTTACACATGTTTCAACACTGTGCAGGCTCAGTATCTAGAAGATGTGCTAAGGGAGGGGTACTCTCATCCAGCGGTGGAAGGGATTGTGATATGGCCATCTTCTCCATTCAGTGAGTGCAAGATGTGCCTAACGGATGTGTACTTCCACAACTCGCCCAATGGAGATGTCGTCGATAAGCTGATTGATGAGTGGCGGTCCAAGCCAGCAGAAATCCGCATAAATAATAGTAAGGGAGTTTACGAGGTTTCTGTTTTTAATGGGGATTATGAAGTGACTATCATGAAGCCTGGAACAAATTCTTCGACCATCTTCCATGTAAAGGTAACAAAAGACAATATAGACAACTTTGTCCAAGTTCATATTGATGGATTTGCCCCTCATGCTGGCTACATTGAAGTCATGTGAATGAATATTTGTTCAAGGGTACTGGTTGCATGTATACAAATACATACATCAAACAATATTTATTACTTTTTTTTAAAAACTTTCAATAATGTTCTCGGTGATAGGAATACGTGATTTACACAAAGGATTTGTATTCTTTCTTTTATTGAGTCACAACAACATAGCATACATCAATCTCATAGATCTCTTTCTTCTCTCTTGTATTTCTACTTCCACTAGATCTATGTATTTTTCTATATGTGTATGCTAGGTATTTACACTACACACACTCTAATCTTGGACTAATTACAGCCACACAATTTCAAACCACCGACAACCACGCATTGGTTCTTGCAGTTACAATTTGCAGTTTTACATACTTGCAGTCATAACAACATTTTAACAACTTCAACAACCTTCCACAAGCTTACTCCTGTTATCATCCCCTCAATCTGAGCTAGGGAGACTAAACTCAGATTGGTATAATGCTGTAGAAAGAGATCACTGTGAAGACCTTTAGTCAGAATATCGGTCATCTGCTTATTGGTAGGGATACACTACGGCACAAGGATGGAGCCACCTGACTAGTGGGGGCGGTCGTCCCCCCTACGAAAAAAAATATTACTATAAAAATATATATATAAAAAAAATTTATATGTATTTTATTGACTTTCGTCCCCTCTAATTTTTGTAAGTCTGTCCTTTAAATTTTATAAGTTTACCCCCTAAATTTTTGCCTCCCTATGTGTGATTCCTGGCTCGGTCTTTGATACTGCAGTTCCAAATCCTTATTAGAAGTGAGACCAAGGCACACTTATCTGACAAGGGTGTAGAAGGGTGTGCTTGGATTTTTTTTTTTTTTTAATTTGATAAAACGATAGTATTTTATCAAAATTAAAACTTTAGTATACTACCGTTTTCACCAACACAGTAATATACTACCTTTTTTTTTTTTTGATAAAACCATAGTATAGTACCATTTTTATCTATTGAAAACGATAATATATTACCATTTCATCAAAAAAAAATATAAAACAATACACCACAACATCATTTGTTAATGTATACTACCGTTTGGAAACGGTAGCAAAGTAATCATCTTAGAAGTTTTGGAACCAAGACATACTCCACAACATCATTTGTTAAGAGACCTACTTCGCGCACACCCATCTGATAAGGGTGTACGCGAATTTTAGTTTTTTTTTTTTTTGTTTTTTGATTAAACGGTATTATACTATCGTTTTATCAAACTAAAAACAGTAGTATACTACCGTATCATCTAAAAAAAATAAAAAACGTGGCGCAACACAATTTGTAAGAATCAAAGGAAAGCAATGTATCTACACTGCAACAAGAACTTTTATTTGAATTACAAAAATCTGAATCAGTTATTTGACATCTCAAAGGCTTAAATAACAGCAAAAGGACATGACTTTACAATTACAGTCACAACTCTAGCAAACAGACACACCTTTACAACAAAAAAACATAACTTAACCAAATAAAGTTAAAAACTTCAAAATGAGTTTTGAAGGGGAAATAGGTCTTAAAATCGGATTTCCTGAGCAGTGCCGCCCATAGGCCGGCATCCTCGTGCGCGACGTCGCGAGATTTCCGAAAACAGCTTATGGGCGTCGAGGCGATGTCTGTAGCAAAAGTTATGGCCTTTCAAAGTTATGTTGTCTTATGCTGTCGAAATATTTTTGGATCATCCTGTCATCCAGCATCAGTCACCCCAGGTTGGAGAGAACTCGTCCACGAGTTCACAGCAGCAGTATCAGAAGCTGAAAAATAGGGACTTAGGTGCCTGACATTAAACACATCGGAGGTCTTCAAATGAGTAGGAAGATATTGCAGTTTGTACGCATTGTCATTGATCTTCTAGAGGACTTCACAAGGGCCGACCTTCCGGTCTTTAAGCTTGTTATACTCGCCAACGGGAAAACGGTCATGAGTCAATACGGCCCAGACGAAATTGCCAACATCAAACAATACCTGCCGGCGATGTTGATCCACTTGAGCCTTGTACTGTGCGTTATGCTCATGTACGTATTTGACTTTTTACCGTCTCATGGATGCGCCGCACGTTCTCTGCCATTTCTGCAGCCTTGAGATGGACACAGGAAGGATGCTGTAGGGGAACAAGGTCCAAGACGCCGGCTGGATTCTGACCCGTCACGACTTCAAAAGGGCTAAACCCGGTGGATCTGTTCTTGGAGCGATTGTAAGCAAATTCTGCCTGATGCAAGGCTAGATCCCACTGCTTCGGCTTGGTTCCTGCAAGACATCGTAGCAGATTCCCTAGACTGCGGTTGACAACTTCAGTCTGCCCATCCGTTTGCGGGTGGTAGGCACTACTAAAGTTCAACTTTGTGCCAAGCTTACTCCATAAGGTCTTCCAAAAGCTACTAATGAACTTGGTGTCGCGATCGGAAGTGATGGATTGCAGAATGCCATGAAGTCGCACAATTTCTTTAAAATATAGGTGAGCAATACGGACGACATCCATAGTCCTTCGGCAGGCGATGAAGCGTGCCATTTTGGAGAACCTGTCGACAACAACAAAGATGGAATCTATAGCCCGTTGGGTACGGGGTAATCCTAAGATGAAATCCATGCTGACATCTAACCAAGGTCCGTCGGGAACAGGTAAGGGGGTGTATAACCCGGCATTAATGAGGACTCCTTTGGCTCGCTGGCATATACAACAACGTTGAACAAAATGGGCAACATCACTGGATAATTTAGGCCAATAAAAACTGGAAGAAACAAGGGCCAACGTTTTATCTCGGCCAAAATAGCCTTCACTGTGCAATTCATCAATAATTTGTTGCCGGACAGAATAAGCTGGAACACATAATTGCAAACCACGAAAGAGATAATCATTATGGAGAATAAAATCATGGCGCTTACCCTGCTCAACTTCCTGGAGTACCTATCCAAAGGAAGGATCATCTTTATACAGGTCAGGGAAAATGTTAAATCTAGTGACATGGGTTTGTAATGTAGAGAGTAACATGGTTCGTCGGCTAAGAGCATCAGCCACCCGGTTCAAACTCCCTGCTTGATGCTTGATGGTGAATGTGAACTCCTATAAATATGCCACCCACTTGGCATGTTGCCGACTAAGTTTATGCTGCCCATTGATATACTTTAAAGCCTAATGATTAGTGAGCAAAATAAATTCCCTTTGTACTAAATAGTGTCGCCAGTGCTTCAATAACTAAATAATGGCATAAAATTCAAGATCATAGGTAGAATAATTTTTCTTTCAATCAGAAATTTTTTCACTAGATAAAGCAATTGGAGGCCCTGCTTGACTAAGAACGCCACCAATACCAACTCCGGATGCATCACAATTTACCTCAAAAACTGTGTCAAAGTCGGGTAAGGCCAGGACTGGAGCTTCTATCATTTTCTGCTTGATAATTTGGAAGCTGGCTTCTGCCTCAGGAGACCATTGGAAAGCTTTATCCATCAAACATTTAGTGACTAGGGCTATGATGGAACTGAAGTTACGGATGGATCTGCGGTAGAAAGACGCCAGTCCATGGAAACTCCTGACATCATGTAAGGACTTGGGAGTTGGACACTCTAATATGGCTGCAATCTTTGACGGATCTGCTTGCACCCCTTTATCAGATACGACAAAACCCATGAAAGTGACAGAAGTAGCAAAAAATGAGCATTTCTTCTTATTTACAAACAACTGATTTTCCATCAATAATTCAAAAACAGAACGAAGGTGAGTGAGATCCGCTGACTAGGAGGAACTGTAAATCAAGATATCATCAAAATAAACTACTACCAACTTGCCCATAAATGGCCTGAGCACCTGATTCATAAACCTCATGAAGGTGCTGGGAGCATTGGATGAGCCGAAGGGCATAACCATACGCTCATACAATCCCTGTTGGGTCTTGAATTCCGTCTTCCATTCATCTCCAGGATTGATCCGAATCTGATGATATCCGCTTTTAAGGACAATTTTGGAGAAGATCTTAGAGCTGAATATTTGATCCAACATGTCGTCCAAACGAGGAATAGGGAACCTGTACTTCACAGTGATTCTGTTGATGGCTCGGCTATCCACACACATGAGCCACGACCCATCTTTCATGGGTACCAACAAGGCAGGAACAGCACACGGGCTTATACTCTCCCTGATGTAGCCTCTTTCTTGTAGTTCAGTCACCTGATGCTGCAATTCTGCTACCTCCTTAGGGCTGAGTCGGTATGCTGCCCGGTTAGGTAAGGTTGCGCCTGGAATTAAATCAATTTGATGTTGAATGTCTCTCATCGGGGGTAGTCCAGGAGGAAGATCGTCGGGCATAACATCTGCAAATTCGGCCAATTATTCCTGGACTTCTCCTGATGCTTCTGTATCTGACACGGTCAACTCATGATCACGACCACGAGAAATCAAAGCATAAATTATGTCTTTATCTTTAATTTCACTCAAAAATTTATGCATTGAAAGAAGATTAACATCACCGACATCACCGGTCGTTAGGACATGGGCTGACTCTTCTTGCCGAAGGGCCAGAGTAATCTATCTCCCTTTAAAATGGAAGGAGTATGTGTTTCTTCGACCATTATGCAGCACATCACGGTTAAATTGCCATGGACTACCCAACAGAATATGGCAAGCGTCCATGGACACCACGTTGCACCGAACTTCATCAGAATATTTGTTACCGATTTAAAAAGACACAAGACATTTGTGATTTACCGTCACCTCACTTCCCTTGTTCAGCCAGGACAACTTATAGGGTCGGGGATGCTGACCTTTCTTTAATGCTAATTTCTGGACGGCTTCTTCGGAGATTACGTTCTCACAGCTGCCACTGTCGATGATCATCTTACACACCTTCCCGGCAATGGTGCAGGTTGTGTGAAAAATATTGGTTCGCAACCAATTATCTCAGGGCTCATCCTTGGGCGTTAGTAGGCTTTTTCGAACAACTAAATTTTCGCGACCATCTCCATACAAAATGTCTTCCTCATCATACTCATCAAATTTTGGTTTTGCTTGTTCTACAACATCCTTTTCCAGATCTTCTTCAACCAATAGATTTTTACCTCGGTTACTGGCGGGCTTCCGACAATCAGTCGCTCTGTGACCCGGATCACCACAACGATAACAGTTACCGCTGCGCGGAGTAGGATTATTCTGACTAGGCATCCGTTGATTCGCAGGTTGCATCCGTTGATTCGCAGGCTGCATTCGTTGATTCGCAGGTTGCGGTTCTATAGGCTAGGTATCTCGAACCGAACGAGAATTAATTACCGGCTTCCTGTTCTGTTGCGTCTCTACAGTGAGGGCTCGTTGATAAGCCTCTGACATAGACCAAATGGAATGAAGGCTAAGGACATCTTGTACTGACTATCGCAGACCACTTAGATACCGTGCCACCAGCTATTCTTCGGTTTCAGCCAAGTCATTCCAAGCGATCAACTGGTAGAATTCTTCAGTATAGTCATCCACGGTCCTAGCGCCATGCCTGAGCTGGTGCAGACGTTGAAAAATGGTTTGCGAGTATCCGAAAGGAAGAAAATGGCTTCGCAGTTTCTTCTTCATTTTTGCCCAGTCCACGATCTTGGCTTTACCTTGCTTTTCTCGGGATCGCCGTATTTGTTCCTACCAAGCAGATGCTCTCCCCTTCAAAGCTATAGCCACCAACTTCACTTTTTGTCTCACTGGAACTTCTTTGTATTCAAAAATACGCTCCACTTCATTGAGCCAATCAATGAAATTTTTGGGTTGTAAGGAACCAGAAAAATTTGGCAAATCTACCTTGAACCCAAGATCTCCTATTCGGTTGTCCCTTCCGCGATATTCCCTTGCATGAGCAGCATGATGATAAGGGTTGACAAAAGTGGATTCCGTCCCGTGGTCCGAGACCGCAGGTTCCACGGTGTTATGCGCTTCCTCCATGCGCAAGGTCAGTTCGGTAATCTGTCGTTGCAAGTCCACTATCATCACATCCCTCATGTCACGCTCACGTGGTTGTGATCGAACCTTCTGGTGAGGTCTACCCTCGACCGCCGTGACCACCACGGCCACCACGTCCACGAGCCATGTCACTACTGTGTTTGGAAAGATGTGCTCTGATACCAAACTAGCGCAGTGCCATTTGCAAGAATCAAAGGAAAGCAATGTATATACACTGCAACAAGAACTTTTATTTGAGTTACCAAAAATCTGCTCCAATATTTGACATCTCAAATGCTTAAATAACAGTAAAAGGACATGACTTTACAATTACAGACACAACTCTAGCAAACAGACATACCTTTACAAAAAGACATAACTACCAATGAAAGTTTAAAACTTAATATAACTACCAATGGAAGTTTAAAACTAAAAAAAAAAGAGTTTTGAAGGGGAAATAGGTCTTAAATAATCAATCGGATCATCCTGCATCAAAACATTGATCACAGACAATCGTGAATCTCCCAAGTTAATGCCCAGCAACTGTGGAATGTTGTCCATACCCTATTCCTTTGTAAATTGACTAGCTTGACTGTTAATATCAAACAATAAACATGGAGCATTGTCATCATAAATCAATAGCATTCAATCTCTTTGTTCAACATATAGTCATGAATGCATAACACATGCATATCCATTCAATCATCCAAACACATTTACACTTGTTTGTAACTCATCACAAACTTTAATTAAATCAACACTATGTGTTTATGTTGATGATATATTGTTGACAGGGACTGCCGAGGATCAGATTGTAGCTTTCAAAGCTACTTTAATTCAACAATTTGTCATGTCTGACTTAGGGGAGATGAGTTACTATCTTGGGATCAAAGTGGAGCAAATTTCAGAAGGTATTTTCATTTCCCAACAAAGTTATATTAGTAAAGTGTTAGCTCAATTCAATATGTCAAATTGCAACTCTGCTTCTACTCCACTCTCTGTTGGTACTCGGCTAAGCAAAACTGGAGATGGTGATCTAGCCGATTTGCTCACCAAGCCACTGCCACTACATACTTTCACAAGGCTGAGGAGTCTATTCGGTGTGATGAATTCAAGCTTGAGAGAAGCATATGATGGAGTACGAGCTTGAGTATAGGGTTAAATAGTTTAGACTTATATATTTACTAAGTTTTTAAATAACCAACGTTTGATTGAACCAATGTTTGGTTGAACCGGTTCATTTTAGCTTGGTTTATTTGCTTTAGACCATTGGGTATTAAACCCAAGTTTTGTATTGCTGTTGAGGGTGAATGATTATCCCTAATTTTGATCTTCATATATGCCCCTTTGAAGGAAGAAGCGTGAATTAGAGAAAGTGACAAACGTTTATCATTTTCGAGTTGAAGTATTTTTAAGTGTCATTGATATCTCATTGCAAGAGTTCGACAATCGATTTAATAAAGTAATTAATAAGGGATTACTTATTTGTATGGCTTTCTTGTGTGCCTTTTGATCGGTTTTCTTCTTTTGACATGGCCAAATTGCTTATGCGCAACGATTTCTTCTTTTACGTGACGCGGTATAGCATAAGTAAATCATGTTGCTAGTACGCATTATTGACTCGTGTATGAGTTATTCTTGTATCAGCTTAGGCATAATTTTAAGTTAAGATGTGTGTTCAATATGATTATTTGGTTACGAGTTTGAAGACTCAAGTTTGTTTGAGTCCCTAATGATTGTCTTCCCAACCACGTGGGTCTGAATCATGCATGCATATATATTTTTAATTTATTTCGCATTTTAGAAAGTACTAATTACTGTTTTCTTTTATTTATTCTTCATGCAGTACTTATTAATTTATTATTACCCCCTTCTATTGCGGAGATCCATAAATCAACAGTAATGCCAATTTTTTTGGATCATTCGATTTGACAAATCAAAGACTAAGATTACATGTTGAAATTATTGATCATTCCACTATTTACCCACTACCAACAGTTCTACTATTCATTCACTATCAATTAATCTAAGCTTTGATTTGTCAAATCCAACGGCCAAATAAATTTCACACTAATTTTACAATTAACGACATCCTTAATGGAAGATTTGTCTATATATATACATATTACGGGGTCGAAACCTGGAGGCATGAGAAATCATGAGATCAGATTTGGGATTCACTGAGAAGAGGAAGATGGCTGACAAGTTGATCAACGCCATAGAAGATGATAACGAGAAGTTCTTGTGGAAGCTCAAACACCGCCTTGATAGGGTTGGGATTGATGTTCCTGAAATAGAAGTGAGATTTGAGCACCTACGCATTAAAGCTGAAGCACATGTAGGGAACACAGCTTTGCCTACTGTCTTCAACTTCACCATCAACGTAGTTGAGGTAATTAATATTAATTAATTAGCTTAATTGCATGCATGCTTTCGTTTTACATGCATGCACATGCATGATGTTAATTGCTGATGATATATCGATCTGTTGATTACTTTTCCAAAGGGGATTCTGAATTCCATTGGCGTACTGATATCAAGTCGAAAGAAACATCTCACTATCCTCAATGATGTTAGCGGTATCATCAAACCTACAAGGTATGTACGTACATAAGACCAGATTAATTAAGGCAAGGTTAAATCTCCGACCTCGTGTATGTGGGATCAAGCGCTTCTCAGTTCTTCTAAAAGCAATTCCTAATAGAAAGGACGATACTTTATTTTCTTATTCTTGACAACGCAAAGCCACATACTAAGCAATCCCACGTGGGTGCCGTGTGTTTGTGTTGTGTGTGTGTGTGTGTAACGAGTTGTTTTTTTTTTTTTTTTTTTTGGTACGTAGAATGACATTGCTTTTGGGGCCTCCAAGCTCTGGGAAGACAACATTGCTGGTGGCATTAGCCGGAAAACTAGACAAGGACTTGAAGGTATGTATAGATATTCTAGTTAATCCGATTGATTCCAGCCCTTAGAGAATCATCAATATTATGTTCATTGCAATAATTTTAAGGACTTATAATAGGTCGAGTCTGGGAAGGTGACTTACAATGGTCACGATATGCACGAGTTTGTGCCACGAAGAACCGCAGCTTATATAAGCCAACATGATGTTCACTTAGGCCAATTGACCGTAAGAGAGACCTTGGCATATGCTGCAAGATTTCAAGGGGTTGGCTATCGATATGGTAATCTTCATCTTCATCTTTTTCTTTTTTTATTAGTAAAAAAGATCTCTTTAATTATTAATGCAAACATTATTTATAAAAAATAGATACGCTTGTCTACTGAAAGACATCATCGTCGGCCTAAAACAACCAAACTCCGTTGGCACCGAACCAGTGGTGGTCTAGTGTACGTCGAGCGCTTGGGTCTTGGGGATGGTATATATCCCTGAGGTCTCAAGTTCAACTCTTACTATAACTACTTACTGGAAGAGTTATGCCCGCTGGTTTAAAAGTAAGAGATTTATCTGACTCGGGTTGAGGGGGTATTTGCTCTGGATCCTCGGGATTAGTCAATATGTACGTAAGCTGGCTCGGACACCCGAGTTATAAAAAAAATCCCAACTCCGTTGACTCCCTCTAGACCGACCCAATCATGTGCTAGCAGTACGGTTGATGAGAAATTAGCTAGTTCACCTCAAAAAGAGTCAAGAAATCAAACAAAAGAAACCAAAAAAGAAAGAAAGTTCAGCTTCATCTTCAAGAATTCATCTTCATGATCTCTTAATTAATTCGTTGTTGTTGGGAATTAATTAATAATCTGCATTGCTGCAGACATGATAGCCGAGCTATCAAGAAGAGAGAAAGAGGCAAATATTAAGCCTGATCCTCACATCGATCTCTTTATGAAGGTACAAAAAAAAAGTCATATAACAACACGTATGTATATATATAATTATGTACAGGTTTAAGTGTTTTGTAGAATGAGTTTCGTTTCAAGAGGTGATATATATCAGAGCATCTCTAATAGTCTTTTTATTTTTCCTCTAAATTTAGTTAAAATTTACCTTCATAATTTTAGAAAATCTCCATTTTAACCATCTATTCCAACAACACTCTCAATTCTTTCTCTATTTCATTTAAATATTATTTGATCATAAATATTTATTTGAATATTCAATTATTACAATCAAAAAAAAAAACAAAAAAATTGAATAAAATAACAATGTAAAATTTTTAAGGAGTGAATAGTGGCTCTAAAATTAGGGAGGCATTGTATTCATTCCTCATAATAGAGAGTCACATAGAGAATAGGGATAAGGATATGGTATTTGTTGTAGATGCTCTGTGAGCATGTACATGTACCAATTATTCCATTAAACCATGAGTTAACGTGTTGAGATTATCTTCTCCACAATTAGCAATAACTTCATTTTAACAATTTAAGTTGAAAACTGTTAACCCCACCCATGTACACATCTCGACATAGGTTTTTCAATAGCTTTTATGTGACTAGTGGTAGATAATAAATATGGGTAAATATTTTTTTTTTAACTGCTATTATCTATACAGTCCCCTTTAAATGCGGACATCTTTTTTTCAATAGTAAAGTGGACTTTTTTGGACCATTGGATCTACAAATCAAAGATCAGGATTCAATCTCAAATGAACAGTGCACTGTCTCACTATTCACTCACTACCAACAGTGTTTTACTATTCATCCACTACCAATCAATTTCAGCCTTTGATCTCCAAAATCCCATGGCCCAAAAAAAAGTCCACTCTAATTTCACTATTAAGGACATCCTTAATAGAAGATTTGTGTGTATATATATATATATCGGACAGGCTAATTGACCTCCACTTTTACCTCCACTTTTACCTCCACTTTTTTCAACTTTTATTCTACAATGTTTTGAGACGATCCGAACGGTGGATGCGTAGA